>VUQI01020063.1:0-10782 GCA_015106735.1 Paratilapia polleni | reverse complement strand
CTGAGCTGCTTGAATTCTTGCACCAGGAATGGCATAAAGTCACCCAACAGCAATGTGAAAGACTGGTGGAGAGCATGCCAAGACGCATGAAAGCTGTGATTGCAAATCAGGGTTATTCCACCAAATATTGATTTCTGAACACTTCCTAAGTTAAAACATTAGTAATGTGTTGTTTAAAAATGAATATGAACTTATTAGGTGCATTATTTGAGGTCTGAAAACACTGGACCTTTTTTGGTATTTTGACCATTTTTCATTTCCTGCAAATAAATACTCTAAATGAAAATATTTGTATTTGGAATTTGGGAGTTATGTTGTCAGTAGTTTATAGAATAAAACAAAAATGTTCATTTTACTCAAACATATACCTATAAATAGCAAAATCAGAGAAACTGATAATTTTGCAGTGGTCTCTTAATTTTTTCCAGAGCTGTATATGCCACAGCTGATTCAATTTCCATCTCAGTTATATAATGTGCCAAACCATACAGCCCCTTTCCTGCATCTTTTGGGGAGAAAAGTCATTCATACTGAAAATTGTTCCATTATCAGATTGCTAACATAAAATTGGTATTGCTTAACTTATACTTGAAAACATTACTTGACTATGTCACTTAAGATACAGTAAGCTTTGTTAAAAAAATAAAATAAAATAAAATAAAAACTTGCCTCATGTGCTACCATAGGGAATAGTTTGTTTCAGGTTTTACTGTCATAGTAAAAAGAAAGTACATCCTTTTTAAATTAGTTAATCAAGTGCATTTGATTAGCAACACCTGGCTGCTACTTACCCTCTTAATTCCTATGGAAGCAGTAAGGGTATACTTATTTTTTCACTCACTGCTTCTGCATTATGGCTTAGTTTTTGTTAAATAGATAATGACACAATATAATATGTCAATTGTTATTCATCTGAGGTTGCATTTACCTAATTTTAATACCTAATAAGGATCGCATGATTTTTATTTTGATTTTTACGTTTATTATGCATTCTTAGTACTGAAAGAGGGTGTACTTGCTTTTTACCAAGTACACAAACAAGTATGATATATTAAAAGTTTTATGTTATAGTGTCTATATACTGTATGCCTATACTTATTCACATAATACAAAACCATGGCTTTATTTCAACATCTTCCTCTACGATTTTTTAAGCCTGCTACTCTCAGTGTTTCTGAATGAAGACATCACGTAACACATTAAAAATATAAAGCTGGAAAACATCCAAGTGCATTGCTTTCTGATGGCACAACAGTTTATTTTCTCTCTCTATCTTACAGCCTTTGAAGACTTGTAAATATCCCCCATTACATTCCTGTTGTAATTAATTAAACATTGCAATTAAGGGGTGTAAACACCAAGACATGTTTTGATAATGGAAAGAAGGAAAACATATTTGCATTTATGTGCAATTTCTTTCCTTTCACAATGGTTTCTTCTTCATTTCACAGCCCAGCGTGAAATACATTTGTGGATGTGTTGTGTAAGTGTGTGTGTGTGTGTGTGTGTGTATGTGTGTGTGTGTGTATCTCTGTATGTGTGTTTGTGGATGCTGGCAGTATAATAACAAGACAAGCAAGACAAATTGTGGCTGACAGATAAAGAAAAACAAGACCAAAACACATCAGATGCACTAACTCCATCACCTTTCTCTCTTGTCCTCGTTGACTTATGTCTGTTTCCATGTTCCTGTTACTGTTACTTTTGTGCCAGTCTTACCACACACACACACTGCAGAAACAGACACACAAATGGCACAAGTTATATTTCCTTATTTTGTCTTGTAACCTAGCAATGAAAAGCAAATTTTAATAAGGTTGAGTTATATCAACATGGCAGCTTGTTTGTGTGTGTGTGTGGGTCAGTTCACTGCTTATGGCTCTAATTTCACCTTGATGATGTTCAGCAGCTTTCCAAAAATCCTGTCAGTACGTCCGAGTCTTTCTTGCCTCTCGTCTCCATAAAGTATGTTCGTTCTTTGTCTGTCTGTCTGTCTCTCTCTGTCTGTCTCTCGCTCTGTCTCTGTGTCTCTCGCTCTGTCTCTCTCTGTCTCTCTCTCTCTCTCTCTCTCTGTCTCTCGTCTCTCTCTCTCGCTCTCTCTCGCTCTCTCTCTCTCTCTGTCTCTCTCTCTCGCTCTCTCTCTCTCTCTGTCTCTCTCTCTGTCTCTCTCTCTCTCTCTCTCTCTCTCTCTCTCTCTCTCTCTCTCTCGCTCTCTCTCTCTCTCTCTCTCTCTCTCTCTGTCTCTGTCGCTCGCAGTCTCGCTCGCTCTCTCTCTCTCTGACTCTCTCTCTCTCTCTCTCGCTCTCTGTCTCTCTCTCTCTGTCTCTCTCTCTCTCTCTCTCTCTCTCTCTCTCTCTCTCTCTCGCTCTCTTTCTCTCTCTCTCTCGCTCTCTCTCTCTCTCTTTGTCTCTCGCTCTGTCTCTCTCTCTGTCTCTCGCTCTGTCTCTCTCTCTCTCGCTGTCTTTGTCTCTCTCTCTGTCGCTCTCGCTCTCGCTCTCGCTCGCTCTCTCTCGCTCTCTCTCGCTCTCTCTCTCTCTCTCTCTCTCTCTCTCTCTCTGTCTCTCTCTCTCTCTGTCTCTCTCTCTCTGTCTCTCTCTCTCTGTCTCTCTCTCTCTCTCTCTCTCTCTCTCTCTCTCTGTCTCTCTCTCTCTCTCTGTCTCTCTCTCTCTCTCTCTCTCTCTCTCTGTCTCTCTCTCTCGCTCTCTCTCGCTCTCTCTCTCTCTCTGTCTCTCTCTCTCGCTCTCTCTCTCTCTCTGTCTCTCTCTCTGTCTCTCTCTCTCTCTCTGTCTCTGTCGCTCTCTCTCTCTCTCTCTCTCTCTCTCTCTCTCTCTCTCTCTCTCTCTCTCTCTCTCTCTCTCTCTCTCTCTCTCTCTCTCTCTCTCTCTTTCTCTCTCTCTCGCTCTCTCTCTCGCTCTCTCTCTCTGATGTTTCTATAGCAACAGCAGGCAGGCCCAGAAGTGGGAAAAAGGAAGCAGCTGTATCCAGAACCCAGAGCCAATTAAACACCCAGTCAAAATCTGCATATAGTACCAGTCAGGAGTTTGACTATGCCTTTATTTTTCCCTTATGTATCCCTGCAAGCACATCTAGGAATAGCCTTAATAGTGCTTCATCAAAAGCAAATGCAGTTAAAATATGTAGAATTAATCAGTGAAATCTCTAACATACTCACCCTGGCCACTTTATTAGAAACACCTACTCATTAATGCAAACAGTTACTTCATCTGTGCAGCACAGCTTGGTTATAGGTCAGTATAGAGCACTTCAAACTAAACAAAGAGTAAAAGCCACACATTTTCACATGCCATAATGTGAGAATGTTATTTTAAGGTAACTGCTGTCCTGCTTGGGAGGATGAGCTTTACAGCCTAGCCTCTGCATCCCTTTCATACATATCTGGTATCTTGAGTAATTAGTAAAAACAACCTGAATATGGATGTTGTTGGAATCAAATAAAACAGGTGAACTTCATGAATTAGTTATCACAGTGATGTTATAAACTTTGTCCAGTGTGTCCCCCAAAAAAGCACTGCAAATAAATTATTGGCATGGGTTTGACCTGTGGCTGGGTCTGTGGTCTACTAATTGGGTGGTTTTGGACTCTGCTGTCAAGTGCAATAAACCACATCTTGAATCATTTTGTCCATATTCAGCATTTACTCTTTGTGCTCATTTTCTGTGCAGCCCTATAGTAGCTGTAACACAGCTCTCTGGTGACTGATAAAGATCTTGTTTATCCAACTTGGTTTCGGATTGTCTCCCAAAAGAATAAAACATTGGGGTTGCCAGCATGTGCAGGGCAGATGGAATATATAGTACTTTTAATTAATTCCACTCAGAACAGACTTGGCAGCTACAGCACAGAGTCATTTTAAACATGGACCTCTCTCAAGAATTAGGTTGGGAGCATATGGCTGTGAATTGGATATGCTGCCCATATAACTGCCACATCAAAACAACAGCGAGCAGCTGGAGATGAATATGGCTGTGTTGATTAAATGTGGATATGAGCTAAATTGATAAATAATGAGAGAAGTTCATATGTTTTATGGATCTGTCGATGCAAAAGCAAATAATACAAATGAAGACACATGCTTTTGTGCATACACTGACACACATGCTTGGGTGCCTTTACACACACACACTCAGGTGGGCACAGTTGAGGTCTGCCAACATTTTTGTGGGCCATAATTCCATAATTGGCTAGTTGGTTCACTCCCTGGCGACATTTACCTCTTATTCTATTAAGTCTGGTTAGAATCCTTTCCAAACCATGTCCCAGTAGCCTTAATAAGGCCCTGTTGCGGGTGACGTGTTATTTGAATTCTTAAGTGAGATTTGTCAGAATTGAGCCCCTTTTTTTTTTTCATCATTCACTTGCCACTTTATTAGGTATACATGCTAGTACAGTTTAGGACCCCATGCCTCAGTTTCCTGTTCTTAGCTGACAGAAGGGGCACCCAGTTTGGTGTTCTGCTGCTGTATCCCATCTGCTTCAAGGTTCGATGTGCTGTGCACTCTGAGATGCTCTTTTGCATACCTTGGTTGAAACAAGTGGTTTTTGATTTACTTTTGCTTTTCTATCAGCTCAAAGCAGTCTGGCCATTCTCCTCTGACCCCTCGCATCAAGCAAGGCATTTCTGCCCAGAGAACTGCTGCTCACTGGATATTTTCTCTTTTTTGGACAATTCTCTGTAAACCCTGGGGATAGCTGTGTGGGAAAATCCCAGTAGTCTCATCAGTCTCTGAAATACTCAGACCAGCCCATCTGGCACCAACAACCATGCCACGTTCAAAGTCATTAAGTCACCTTTCTTCCCCATTCTGATGCTCAGTTTGAATTTCAGTAGGTTGTTTTGACCATGTCTAAATGCCTAAATGCACTGAGTTGCTGCCATGTGATTGGCTAATTAGATATTTGCATTAACGAGCAGTTGAACAGGTGTACCTAATGAAGTGCAGAGTGGGGAAGTCTTTGTTGCAACTGAAATCTAGACTGATATAGATGTCATGTTTTTTTTTTTTGGTAGTTTGCTATTGCTTCTGATCATTTGTAATCTAGTAAAATTAAATTTCAAAACTGCACAGAAGATAGAAATATTCATTTGATTTACTATCATTAAGTTAATTTATTACTGGAAATCATTTTTTCACAAAATTATGGGGGAGACATCTGGGATGTCACTGCCTGACAAACATCATCATATTTACTTATTTTTTTTGTCTGACAAACAGACCATTTATGGGGGCTGCATCATCTTTTGCAAATAATTGTTTCTACTTGAACAAGTTGTTTCTCTGTCATTTGTCATCAACACATACGTGCTGTAATTATTGACTTCTCTGACTCCTCCGCAGAAGCTTTTCATTGCAGTCAGTCTACTTTTACTCAAGAAGATGAAACTTGCTCAGGCAGAGAATGCGTAACAACTGACAACAAGTGAGGAGGTTAAATGAAGTAAAAGATGAACATCACCACTTAGCACTATTTCCTGTCCATCAAAAAACACGTATCACATCCTGGTGATATACTCGAAAGGCCTGCACAGAGCTGTAAGACTGCTGGTAGCCAGTAGATGTCTCTGCTATACTGAGGAACACAGCACTCTTGACAGAAGCTTCCATATCTAATTTCAGGTTCTGTCCAATGTCGTCAGAGTATATAGGCTTATCTGAAAGACGGAGTGCCGATAAACAGATAGGCTCACTTTTCCTATCACTTTGAATGAGGCAGTCAGGTTTGATGGATGGGGCTTATCACATCTTCTCATGAAGGAGGGTGGCAGTAGAATTGCTAATCAGGTCCTCCATGTCCCTATCTGATCCATTATGATCCACCAAGTAAAACTAATAAGAAATCTCATTCCTTCCTGTCTTTCCTGGACTTTTTTGGTAGCAGATTGAAGTGAGTTATGGAGGCACATTTGGGACTTGACCCTCTGTACTCCCTACCTTGGAACAGAGTGTTCAATTTTAGATTGTACATTATCCTTTTTCTACTTTTGAACTGTGCAGATGGGTATCTTTTTAACAGCAGTTTGTTCAATGATATCTTTACCAAATTGATTTAGGAATAAATAGGGACACATAAATGTCTCACAATTTTTAAACAGTTGTAAACAAATCAATTGATGTATGCCAGCCTCTTGTTTGTTTGCAGAATTTTGTGTTTGATGTGATGTGAAATCCTAAATGCTGTACTTGGTATGAGCTAGCATGCTGTAGGTAAAGCTTTGCTGATTTCAAGCTGCCTTTAGAAATAAGTTATTAACATGTTGAAATCTATATGGACTTTACCAAAGTCCTTCTAGAAACAGGTCTGACTCAGCAGTCAGATCTGTTTAAAAAAGATACTTCAAAAGGTCACTCTGTCCCCAAATAAGGTTTAAAAAGCTTTTGTTTGCAGATAGTTATACTTCTATTACACATGTGCAAAGTAACATGACATTGCTCCTTCACTGATGTTTCAATCAAAAGTACCACCATGATCAATGTCTCTGACTCATACTACCAGAGCACTGAAGAGATGTCATGCTAGCTCACAGTTAGACAGGAAAAATAATTGTACTTACCTACATCTTTGCTACGATAAAGAGTAGATATGTTTGCTACTGCACAGTTGAAACAGTTGTGAACCTCTCCTGTGCACCTGTCAGTATAAGAACACAACCAGCTCATGTGTTTTCACCCTTCAGCTGTTGATTGGCTCTTTGGGGGCAGGAGTGGGACACCCGCTATATTTCCTGTTACGGAAGATGGACTTAATACTGCTGGTGGCAGTAGTAACAGGTGATAACAGTGTTAACAGGTGCTAAGTATACTCTGCGTCTTGGCCAATGTGAACTTGCTTTTCCCATTTCTGTGTCTTTTAAAAGGGTCATTATTAGCTCTTCCTTGTAATGGTCAATGCTAGCAGTTCAGAATGGTGCTTTGATTGCACCTAACAGTCCCCTCTTATTTGTTCCTGCTAGATTTTTTTTTCTCTGCTCTATCCTGTTGTATCCACGGCTCAGAGCTTACGAGCCACATTTTGCCTTCATACTTGCTCTGCTTAAAATAGAGCGCATAAGCTGCGTGGCTGCTCAGTGGCACACAACAGAGCCTGATGAATGCTGATAGTAGACTCAAACACAAGGTTTATTTCTTCAGTGGCTGCATTGTGGTGAAGACCCTTTAGCAAAATCTGTGTATTTTAAGTATTACAGAGCTGACTTGTTTTCCACACACCACATCAGGACAGGAGTTTTTAGACAGCCTGAGTAGTAATCACACACCAACACTGAAGGGTTTCTTTTTGCTGTGTTTGGATGTTTATAGTTTCAGCCAAAAGCCACGCTTGTTATGTGCTGATCCAGTATGATCTGAATATTTAATAAACTCCTAAATTTGGGTTTGGTGGCACAACTGGAAAGTATTTATGCCCCCGTTCTTCATTTCTTTTTAGATCGCTGAATGTGGTTGTTAAAAAATCTATTTTTTAACCCATGAAAGAATTTTTGTTTTGGACCATGGTTGGGACTCATAGCAGGGGGTTTAGTACACAACATGTCTCTCTTAAAATTCAGAATTTTTAGTAATTACAATGAGGACATGAAAGCTGTTACAGTAAAGTAAACAGACCATGGCACCATATCTCTACAGTAATTTGAGCTAGCTGTTTTTTGCTCTTCTTTATTCATTATAATTATCAGCAGTTGCCACAGTTTAAAAAGCATATTTAATAGTTCTTTAGACATTTTGAAGGGTGGAGGTCCTAAAATTGTACTGACCGTATTGAGTCTCTGACGCTTATGCATGTGAGCATGCATGTTCCTTTGTGCATGCAGACTAAGATGCAGATCTAAAAGAAAGTTTTTTCATTAGGGAACTTTCTTTCAAGTTTTGCAAATTACGCAGTCACTTTTCCCCCAAACATTTTGCAAATCAAATGTAAACTCCTCTTTGAGGCAATTAAAAGTTGTGAGAAGTTTTCAGCTTAGTATTGCATACTTCAGTCACTCTTCAAACTACAGCTGAGCTGTTTTGGCCAAAGATAAGTACAATGTTTTTTTGGGTTTTTTTTGTTGTTTTTGCCCCCAGCATTTGTTTGAATCCTGCAATTTTGATAGCAGCATAAAAGCATTCTAGATGTAACTCATACATTCTGGCCTGGGGAACTAAATTAAATATATATATATAAATTTTCACGTCTGTTTTTTGGCTCTGGAATAAAGACCATGTCCAATCCCATCAATAGCTACAGCTAAAGGCAATTTTAGTGAAACTTAAAGTTGCAGTCTCCGACTTGTCTGGTGTTATTTTTATTTTTGGACAAAGTGCTTTGAAGTAAAGAAATCATGAGGTTTTTTTTTCTTTTTCTTTTTTTTTTTTTTTGTCCATGAGCTGAAGAGGTCAAAGATAAAAAGCCTCCTGAAGCATAAAATATTCCACTGTTGTTTGCACATCCACTGAATTCATCTCACGTACAGGCAGCTTGGGATAATATGGAAAACAGACAAGTTCTTGACTTAACCTTACGCTAATGCACTGAGACCCCAAATCCATCCATCACCCACTTTTTTCTTTATCTTTGTAAATCATTTCCTTCACCTCAGACCAAAATAAGGGCAAAAAACACTTCCTGTGGGTCAGCGTCGTCCGACACAGTAAATCAGTCAGCATTTGGATTTGTGAAATATCCTTCAGGAGTGACGTGACAAAAAGCTCAATTTGACCCTAGTCAAATAATTCAACACTTTTATGAGCGTCCTTGTCAACCAGTGAAGTGATGATTAGGTGGAAACCGGAGGATGAGGGTTGGTCATGCCTGAATGGCTCTGTGAGAGGAAAACAAAGGCTTGGCAGCTGTGGGCAGAGTTATATAAATGTAAAATGTAGAATTCCCTTTGAATAATTAGATTTTCACTTCGATCTGTGCATTATAAGTGCTCTATGTTCAGGAAATTGCAGCTCTGGCTCCTTTTGTGGGGCGAAATCTTGGCTGCAAAAGCCATGTTCCTATTATTCAGACAAAAAAAAAAAAAATCAAAAATCTGTAAAATAAGCCCATACAATAGATTTACACATACTGTGTGAGGGATAGGTAGACTAGTCTGTCTCCTGGTTAAAAGCAACTCACTTTACTCATAAGTTATACATTTGGATAACTGTGAATCAGAACGTCTAGTGTATTGTGAACCTCTTGTTTATTCACTGTAATGTAGGTGGTAAATAACAATCAGCTGTAAAGCTGAACACACATAAATGCTCTATCCAGAGCATTACTCCATAACCTTAGACTTTGCAGACTATAGAGGCTTTCACAAGGCACACAGGAGCTGCTGGACAAATTGACTGGGGGATAATGTTCTTCTCCTGGTTCAGTATAATTCAATAATACTCGCTTTTTATAGGATCGGTTCTTTTTCTCGCTTTTTTCTCTCTCTTATGAGTGTTACTTAAATGTTTTATGGATTATAGAATGGATACGATACAATTAACTGTTTCATGCCTACAGCTACAAGTTTCACTGTGTTTTCAACACTGAATTAGCATTTTTGGACACTTGTTGAGCCATTCTGTATCATGCAAACAGTTGCAGAACTCATTCGGTTTAATGCGATTTGCCTGACAGACATTCCAGCAATTACTGATATTGTATGCTTGAGGGAGAGGTGAATATATTTGCTTGTTGTATAATCAGCTACAAGTCTTTGTTTAGAATGTAGTGAGTTGTGCTTCTGAATTTGTGTGATTTTCCCTTGAGATACATGATTCACATCATTCTTTCACTCTGACCAACAAAAAGAGCAGACTTTGAAAGTAAATCAAGTGAACCATCATATTGTTGCAGTCGTCTGGGGAGAGTTGCATTTCATTTGTGTCACTGTTTTGTTCTTTTTTCCCTCTGATTATTTGCATATAATAAATCAGTCTGATTTATCAATGAATCAGTCTGCATCATCAAAAACAAACAAACAAACAAACAAAAAAAAAACCCAACAAAACCAAGAAGTGTTATAGTTCCTGTTTTTTTAATAACATTTTTGTCAGCTGCCAGTTCTTGTAGGACTTCTATACCAGAAGCAGAGATGTCACTCGGTGAATTAAGCACATGAAAAGAGTGGCTCCATCTCAGCTGTCTGCATAATTTTTGATGCTTAGCTGCTGAATTTCAGAATAAGTCCTTCAGTCAAAATCTGAAAAATAATAAAATGTTTTAGATATTCAGCCACAATTCCAACCACATAGCTTTAAAAAAAAAAAATCTGAGAAAAAAAGTTTTGGAAAAAAGTGAAAAAAAATTTTTTTTTAAAAAGTCAGATTTATATACAGTTATGTTTTATGTTATTATTAAAAACACCAAAGAAGATAATTTTTGATTGACGGTATAATAGATACAAGTTCAATAACCTGATAAAATAACAACAAAATATCAACAGCAATATACAGCTCCGGAAAAAATTAAGAGACCACTCCAAAATTATCACTTTTTCTGATTTTGCTATTCATAGGTATATGTTTGAGTAAAATGAACATTTTTATTTTGTTCTATAAACTACTGACAACATAACTCCCAAATTCCAAATACAAATATTTTCATTTAGAGCATTTATTTGCAGAAAATGAAAAAATTGTCAAAATACCAAAAAAGGTCCAGTGTTTTCAGACCTCAAATAATGCAAAAAAACAAGTTCATATTCATTTTTAAACAACACATTACTAATGTTTTAACTTAGGAAGTGTTCAGAAATCTATATTTGGTGGAATAACCCTGATTTGCAATCACAGCTTTCATGCGTC
>VUQI01020061.1:24783-45464 GCA_015106735.1 Paratilapia polleni | reverse complement strand
GGGGGGGTATAAAGTGTGAGTGTCTGACATTGGAGACTTGGGTTAGAATTATGCATCATGTATGTTGTTAGGTTTGGTTACCAACACAGCCTCACGGCAGTTTGTGAAATAATCACGAAATGTAGTCTATACATTTGTATTCCTGGACACAAATTTTCCCTATTTAACATTTACCAGAACACAAACTTTTATCTATTCTTTTGTGTCCTTGTACACAAAGTGTAGCGTCTGCATTAGGAGGCTGGAGGATTGGCAAAGGCGCAAGTCACATCGGTCTTACTTTTACCCTTAACTTGTTTTCTCATTGGCTGTTTACTTTTGTTTTCACTCACTGTTTGGTTAGGTTTAGGCAATAAACTACTTTGTTTTGTTGTTAAACGACAACTCTTTTCAAAACTCCACTTTCTTGATTTCCAAAGTGAGGCATCCCTTCAGAGGGGGCCTCGAAAACGTGCGTGGTGCAAGCAGGAAACATACTTCCAATTATAATACATTCTTTTAAAGTTGTGCTGACTGAAGAAAAAACGGGGCAATTCATATATGCGCAAATAGATTCAGAGACCTGGCTGTTACTACGTGATATTATGGTTAGATGAATGAAATATTGTTGGTTTAAATATTCTAACGCGGGTTAAGTTTATAAAAATATTTAAATAAATCAATTATCTTATAACTCAGTAAATATAATTCTGCAACTTTGCAGATATGTTCAGTATAAATTTATCTTCATAATATTGATTAAAAATACAAATTTTATTTCTAAGCAAAATTCTTGATGTTGCAGTACATGAACATGTTTTTAAGGATAAAAGATTGGATATTCAGATTCTCAAGCATAAAAAAAAAAATACTGTAATCTTTTTTGGTTGCATGTTTTGTTTTTTGTTACAAGAGAACGTGGATCACTGGAGATCGCAGTAAAGCCTAATGATGATCTCAGTGCAGGAACTGTTTCTGATGATAATGTTTGAAGCTAAAACCAGACACTGCTGATCCCTCTTCACAAAACAGGATTGAACTGATTCTGTCTGTGATATATCTGTATTTTAATAATTAAAATGTGCTGGATAAATTATCACTTTTTGGTTTATTAAAAATAACAATAATTATTCAGTTTGAAGCCCCCATTTTTTCCTCAGTATTTGACTTCATAAGGCTGTGGCTGTCCTCTGGCCAGTCTCTTTGACTAGCAGCCCAAGGGTCAGACCAGTGGAGTGGAAGTTGAAGAGGGTTGTTTGAACTTAATAGGTTTTGACTGGCATGTGTTACACGCTCCACTGCACCATTGATTGAGCACTTGTTTGCTAAATCACTGCTGGTTTCCCCTGTCTGGTAGGCCTGTGACACGTGTGGTGTGTGGTCACTTTGGCTGGAAGCGAGAGGGAGAAAGGGAGAGAAAGCAGCAGGTCATGTGACCAAAAGATGACACAAGTCAAAGATGAGAGTGAAAAAAAGGGGTGGAAATACAGGAGAAGTTTTTACTTCCTTTTATGATGAAATTCTCCAGCAGAGAGATCATCAGTCCCTTAATTCATTCACAAATCTTAGCACTTTAGTCTTTTCTCCACGGACACTTGGCATAACACCCCTCCTCCTCCTCTTCCTCCTCTCTCCCATTTCACTCTGCCCCCACCCTTCTCGATTCAGACATGCTTTTTACAGCTTGGAGGAAGTGGTAGTGAAGGGAGGCTGGTGTCATGGGTCAATGTCACTCAGCCAGCCATCCATTCAACGGATGTGGATCACTGAGATGAGACCTCCCAGCAATCTCTCTTTTGGTCTCACATTGCCATTATCAATCAATCCCAGCTAATAAGCTTTATGCTAATGATGGGGAAAAAAGCCAAAAAGCACCGTAATTCGAAATACTTTGACTATATTTACACATTGATCCTGGGCACTGGTCAGTTCAGGCATGCATGATTGTCAGTGGTTTGAGAGGACATCTTCCTGCAATTCATGTCTGATAACAGCTATATTTGGTCTTTAAGTAAAGCAGCCCTTTAATTGAGATTCTGCATGTAAAACAATGTAATCTAGAGTCATGGATGAAGATTCACATTAAGCTTTAAATATCAGAGTGCATAAATTGAACAGACAGGGCAGATTTGTGAAACATGTTAAAAAGTATTGGATGATGTACCATGAAATTTCATATAGACATACATATCTGTTATGATGAATCGTTAACATGTTTGTGATCCCCTGACTTAAAGTAGCTCATTTTTTTTTTTTTTTGCCTACTACTTTTCACAGTTTTATGAAGCTAATTACCACAAATTAGCTGGCTAAAATTTTAAACTAAAATTATTCCTGCTGAATATCAGCATGTTTGTATTGGCCATACCTCAGAAGATGAACTCTGTGCACCATCAGTCCGCATCTGTTTTGAAAGCGCCCGTGTCTTCTGTCTTCCCAGTTCTTTTTCCTCTGATCATCTAGAGTCTGAATTCCCCTCTGCACCGTCAATCTCCAGCTGCAGTGATGGTTTTAGATCAGTCATGATGGTTTTAGATCAGTCCATACCTGTGGGTCACGTTTGCAAACATCTTTGTAGCGCAAGTTTGGGCGTCCCACCCAGTGAGGGCCCTCACCCAGGGCATCATACAGCAGATCTTTAAGGAGTTGGCCATCGTTCATTCACTTTGCATGGCGGCAGAGCTGTCATTGAGATAACTCAGCAGCTGAGCTAAGCAAAGTATTTCAGTATTTGGTACTTTGTCTTGCCACTTGATGTTAAATATACAGTACTCCTTAGGTGTCTTAAGTGAAAGGTATGTTAGCATGCTGAGTTTAACATTTACGTTAAAGTAATCTCCATGAACATACTGTATATGGAGAATTTGTGTACTTAGAGCTTTTTCGCTTACATTTGTAGTCTGTAGTCCGAGTCCTTTTGACAAATAAGCTTTGAGGAGGCTTTGCTTGTGTGCATGTGTGTGGCGTGAAGAGCAAAAGAGGGACAGCAAAACTATTATTTACTGTTTCATGACCATTTAGCTTTTTTAAAAATTTTTTTAGCTTTTTTAAAATTCTTCTGTATTCTTGAACAATGACCAGTGCACCAAACAGGAAGCTTCAAACCACATATATTTTATCTGCTATCTGCATATCCCGTCTATACCGGAAAACCTGAAATAAGTCTTCAGACTAGCTTATTGGTTCCCAGACTGAGGTTGAAGCACTGATTACACCTGAGTGCAGTCTCACAGAGCAAAGAACTGGGCTCTAATCTTGATTTTTCTGACATGTCAATTTCAGAAAGCAGCAACTTTTGAAAATGAATAAAGTATTGTATAGCATACTAGAAATTATGCTATATTTTAATGTTTACATTACATTAAAGTACATAGTAAAAATGTTAAATAATCTTTTAGATTTAAACTCTGTTCTGTTTTGCAGAAAGACATGAACCAGCTCATTGTTTTACATCATTTCCTTCTATTTCCCTCTCTAATTCTGGGTAGGTTGTTGAAAATATCACAGCTAGCCTACGCAGCGCCTGGAGTCCTCTCCGCGCCTTGGGAAGGCTTGGCGAGTAAACAGTGTCTTTGCTGATTACAACTCCTCTCTCTCTGCAGCCCAAGGTAAGCTAAAACACTTTGATCTGCTATTGATTGTCTCCCTCCTTCTCCTTATCCCTCCACCCTCTTTCCTCGCTCCCGCTAAAACATAGGTGAGTCAGCCAGCGGCCTGAGGCGCTGAAGCAGAAACCAGCAGGCACGCTGCTGTGTTTCTAATGCTGACCACTGAGGTTAATTGATACTCTCTCTGTGGTGTAAAAATTATAATTATGTTTAAGGGAAACTGAGGAGCTGTTTAGAGTGGAGAATACCAATACAGTTTCAGATACAGAGTAGCCTCAATATGAGTGCCACAAGACTATATTGAATAAACATTAGATTCTGAGATAGGGAGTGTGAAGCAATGCACAGAAAGGGGGTGAGGAACAAACAAGGAAAGAACTCTGACATATTAATAATCCTAAAATCACTGCTAGTCAAGAGTCAATCAGTAGAGTGAGAGATTTTGGAAGAAAAAGTGCAGTAGAGTAAAAACACACACACACACAAAAAAAACTGTAGTAGTCCATTGAGCTGTTGCAGAGTTTTAAAAGCTTCCTAAGTTTTAGCATGAAGCTGGGAAGTGCAGGCTCTGTGACCCTCCCCCAAATCTCATCAGAAAACAGTTGAGAACAATAGTCGGAACTCTATTTTACAGCTTGACATTTTGTCATTTGCAAATGTGATAACACACAGTAAAAATACTGGAGACAAAATGACACATTTTCACATTTTCCTGACTAGCAAACTCTTCCGGTCTCTTGAGTGATGAGTGTAGTGGTCTGACAGCAGCAGCCTCTGTGTAGCTCTATCATCACCTTCATAGTTTCGGAGGCCTGCTGGGAGGAAAAACACAATTTTAAGATGACAAGTTTAACTTAAATCACAAAGCACTCACATGGGCTGCATGTTTTTGAATGAGCTACATGGATTCTTCAGGAAGGCAATGACCCACTGCTAATGTTGCGGTTTTAGATTCAAATCCAGTAGTTATAAAGCACAGCTGAAACATCAGACAGACAGTATAGGAAAATTACAATGGCAGCAACTGGTTCATTTGTACTTCATATGTGTTGTTAGATGCTCCCATGATTTTGACCATCACATGTAACACAGCAATGGCAACAGAGCAGAACCCCAAAGGACCGAGGCCAGATGAAGGAATTGAGGGATCGATCAAAGCACTGGTAACAACGAGCTGAGATCTGTCCTATATCTTGGTTGCGCCTGACACTGGAGAGTGATTTAGTGGCTTCAGAGTGCTAAGTGTCATGTTCCCACACACTGTCCTTAATGAGAAAGTGTGGAAAAGAACTCACTATCTGCTTAGTCTGTTTTCATTTTTTCTTCTTGTGTAGCATGTCTGTTTCATTTCTCTCTCACACCTCTCCGTGTGAAGGGGGTGCAGCTGTGAGATGATGAAGTTTCAGGGAAAGGTGGATGTGCCATCCATTACAGGAGGTGGAAAGGTGCAGATAAATCACCTTATCAGCCCTGCCTTCTCCCCACTGAGCTCAGGGAGCAGAGCAAGGGGAAATCCATCAACCTCCACAAATGGGACATGACTCAGAGATCACTCTGCCTCTATATAGGCCTCTGTACATACCTTACACTGGCTTTAACATTGTATTATAACTCAGACCAACTTCCATCCCGGCTCGTGCAGATGTCATCGTACAAGATGCAAAGAACAGTGAAATGTTCGTGTTTCAATCATGTTTGTATGGTTATGGTTGATGTTTTCTGCCAAAGAGCAAAATTAAAGTCCAATAATGTGCCTGAATTATACAGCAACAGTATATGATATGCCAGTTTCCTGGGTTGATTCAGTGATAGTGGCCTTCAGGATTCATTGGATCATATTGTTTTAATGAAAAAGAAGACATTCACAAGTGTTGTTTGACACTGAAATACTGAACTAGTAATGAAATGTTGTCCACACTGCAGGAGCTGTGCGGAGGGCCTGGCTTTTGTCTTTTGCATCACTTCCCAACAACATTGTCAGATAAGACCGCGAGTATTCAAGATTCGTCAAGATTCTGCATAACCCGGGATGTTGGACATGATCATAATGGTAAGGTTAGAGTTTGGTAACTATGACCTTTTATTTGGTCAAGGCTAGGAAAAGGTTGTGGTTATGCTTGGAAAAGAGCAACTGTTAATTGCGGTTCTGTGACAAGACACAAACTTCTGTGAGATACTCATTCATCATCAACATAATCTACAAACAAATACCTGCATGTAAATGCAGAATCTGTATAGGCACACGGCAAGATTTTTGATACCGGCAGCTATCTGGTTTCCATTTGAAGTCTGCCTGTAGCTGAGTTCTACTAACCCATCATTGTTTGAACAGGTTTTCATTGTTTGAACAGGTTTTCATTGTATGCAGATAAGCAGTAGATGTGGGGAGCAAGCAGGGGATTGCACTTCCTGAAAAGCAATGTCAAAATTATTGGCTAATGCCTAAGGCCTCAGTCACAAAGGCCTGGAGACCGGTGGGTGTCGACTTGACTGCAAATACTCACCAACTACTCTCCGACCAGTAGTGAAACTGTGAAAACCAGAAGCGGAGACCATTCACCTTCAAAGTAAAAGTTGCACCTTGTGAAACATGTTCCTTGCAGTGATAAGGCGCAACTTTTACTTTGAAGGTGAACTGCTTTGCACCACAACCTCTTGGTTACTCATCAACTACCACTCGGTGGGTTATTGATGAGTAGCACCCTCTTTGTAATCAATTTCACCTAGCGACAGCCAGCAATCTCCAGCAAACCCTCACCAGGATAATTTTCCCTAGCGACTGGTGGTTGCCAGGGGGTCACCGACCTGTCTCTAGGCCTGTGTGGCTGAGGCCTAATGACAATTTAGCTTTTCATTAGCTCATCAACAATGTGTCTGCATTAGTAAAGAATGACCATTGCATGGAATAGGAAGTCTTGAATCACACATCTGCTGGCTACACCACATGCCCCAACATCTTGGTCTTTGTCCCCAGAGGTTAAGTCAGTAGACTAGTTGATGAGTTATACTGTCATAACCCCAACATTCACACAGTTACTTCCCACATACCTGTATATCATGATCCTACACGTCATGCAACACAACAGGCAAATCAAGCCTGTTATTCAAAGTGCTTTACATAAGGCATTCAGTGCATAAAAACCTAAGCGTGAATCAGTTGGACTTATCCTAGCAGCCTTAACAGCTGATGCAGAAATGCAAACCAGAAAACAGGTCAAAATTAAAATATGTAATCGCTCCAATGACTCTTGTACAACTAAAGTGGAACATTTCAGTGTCACAGCCATCTCATGTGGGGAATTTTATTACTCATTTGATTTTGCGTTTGTATATGTACATATGTTTATTCTGTCCACACAGACAAAGTATCTTACATGTCATTACTCAAGTGCCGAGAATTGGAAGCAGAACGAGATTCCACAACATTATTATCTATTTGAAAAGTCACAATCTCTCTTGCATCTTTTTCACCTCAGTCAAACGGAAAACTTTTAAATTTGTTGATACTGTGGTTCTGTTCTCATTTTATACACATTTTAGACTCATAATAACAACAGGTAGATACATACACTTAGCTGCATGAGGTTAACATGAATATCCCTGTCATCGAAGTGGTTCATTATATACTCATATATTTTTCCCTTGATCTCCTGGATCTCAGCATCCACAATTACTGTACAGTGTACACCTATGGCTCCACACACAAGGTTGCTAAGCAACAATAATGACAGTGACCTTTTAGAAATCAGTGGGATATGTCCCACTAGTGGAAATGATTCCACCACACACTAAAGCACACGTGTGGGGCCTTAGTGTTTACCTCAGCACATGCCCTGAACAGGCTGACAGAGTAAGCCACACATGCACAAAATACACCTTCATACAACATCATGCAAAGGCATTAAGCGCATTTTTGCCCTTGAGGAAACCGGAGGAGTTAGCACTTCCCCTCTAGCTCTGAATGTAGTACCTTGTCACCAACTCCCTTTAATGTAAAAGCAGTCTATTGGTATTCAGCTGCACAGGTATCTAAGAAAGCAAAGCCTTTTAAACATCTTAACTGCTGTTTGTTCTGTCTCTAGAGGGCATGTGCCATACACTGGGGGTTTGAGAATAGACAAGGAGAATTGCAAATTTGTTTTGCCAGCTACATGTGCTCTGTAATTCCATGCCTGCTGCATTGTAAGAGAATGCGTTAGGTTTTACATAAACACGCACAAAGGCGGGATGTTTTGTTTAATTCTTTGAAGATTTGGGATGTTTGGTTGTGATTAATGACTTCTCCACAGGAGAAACATTATGCAGACCGTAGATATGATGTACCTTTGTGTTGTTTTGTTGTTACTGTTGTTGTTTTTTTCCGAGAACAGCTACAGAGAAACAAGAACACATGTAACAGATTTAACACTATACATAGAAGATGGTGATAATTTTGCTGTCAAGCAACAGAAAAACAAAATCTAGATGGGACCAAGGCCATTAAGCCATTTAGGGTCGGCATCATGACATCACTGTGTTTGTCTTAATATCCAGTATTTTAGATGTTGGTATTTAACAATTTTCTGTTTTTCTTACTCACATTTTTTTCTCAGTTGCTTTGGTGCATTTCTCAAATCATCCTTAACATTTGCAATGACAGCGCATGTCTCCATACAGTTCACACAATGGATTACCTCCAAAAGCCCGTAACTTGTTCAAAATTCACAGTTTATTTAAAAAGTATTTGTCGTTGTCAGTTAATGCCACAAGAGTGAGAAGTCCTTGTGTCTTGGTTTACAACAAAATTGTGAAAATGCTTCACCATGTTCTCAGTATAACAGTGTACTTTCTGATCAGTATTTTCTGATGTAAACTATGGCTGAGGGTTAAATGACAATGACTGAAAATTTCTGAGGTTGCACTTATTTTTTGTGTAAGGAAAATATAATTTCAACAGGACAAAGTTACATATCACTGAAAGTGGGATATTGATTGGACGAGACTGGTCACAGTAATTTACTGACAGACCGTGTCACTGGGAAGGCAGGATTGTTTTACAGCACTGCTTAACACATATGAAAAACATTCACCACAGCTGCAGACGCTGGATGAGATTTTCCCAAAAAACTCTTTGAACACTGCATTGCAAGAGAAGGTATCAGCTGATATGAGAATCTGTGTCTCGACAGACAGGGAGACTGCACTGTGCAAAGGTGTTTCCTGTTTACATATTTAGCTTGTGTTTTTTTCTTTGTGCTATGTAGTGCTGTAAAACATGTTCTTTTCTTTTCTTTGTTGCAATGACGTGGTCGTGTCAGGGCATACACAAAAAGTGACAGTGCTAGGGTTATCTTGAGAAGCAAGTCCCGATTTTATTCCTGACCGCCCGGACATTTGCAGCATGCCAGTCCCCTACGCTGCTCACATTTCCTGTGTCTACTTTCAATGTCCCTATCAAATGAGGCCTTAAAATGACAAGAAAAACAAACAAACAAACAAAAAAAAAACAAAAAACAAAAAAAAACGTGTAGTTTATCAGATTAGGCGTGGGTCGGCAACCCCCTGCCAACCTCCGGTCGAAAAATGTGTATTCCCTGACTGGTTGCTGGAGCTTGCTGGCTGTTGCAAAGGGGTAGACAGTGCTGCACCGAAAACCTCCTTTCAATTGTTTTGGTTCCTAGCAAGTTGCCATGGTCACCCGTAGTTTGCATGGCAGACGTTGACTTGTCTGTGGTAGCGAAACTTGAGAAAGTGCAACGAAAACCTGAAACAGAGAATGTTTGCCTTCAAAGTAAAAGTGGCACCTTTTGAAATATGTTGGTTACAGTGGTAAGGCACCACTTTTACTTTGAAGGAGAACACTCTACTTTTCCAGTTGCGTTGTACTTTCTCAAATTTCACTACTGCTCAGCAAGTCGGCGTCTACCATGCAAACTGCAGGTGACTGTGGCATTCTGGTAATGACCAAAGCAATCACACGGAGGTTTTTTGTGCAGCACCCTCACTGTAACCAATTTCACCTGGCAACAGCCAGCAGTCTCCAGCAACCACTTGCCAATGGTAAGGGAATACCCATATTTCCCTAGCAACCGGAGGTTGCCAGGGGGTCAACAACTGGTCTCTAGGCCTGTGTGACTGAGGCCTTATGAAAACATTTTTTATGAAATTGCTTATACAATGACCTAATGTCTAGATGTTTAAGGGGAGACTGACTTTTTTACAGATGACCAGCATAATACAGTTTGACTAACATGTGGTGACCATTTGTTTATGCCGGAAACAACAGACAGTTGTACATATTTTTTTGCAGAAATGTGCCAAAGCTGTTGGGATGTGTTTAAAAGCATGACAAATTGCATTTATCATGTGCACAGGTGACTAAATGATGTTTAGGTCAAACAGGTACAGAAGTTTTGAGAGTTTTCAGTTCACATCTGAGAAGCGTAGCAAGGCATCTGAGAAAAACTGTAAGTTCAGCACAACAGGGAATGACCTAAATGAAAGCAGAAGAAAGTTCCCCAGGCAGAAAGTGTAAGAGAACAGGAAGCCTCCTCGGTGTTCGTCTCTTAAGTCCTGGGTATGCATCTGAATGACAAACCTGTGTGTCTGTCCCCCTTTTAAGAAATCCTTTACAAGTGGTGAGACACCAGGGCCAGGGCTGTGGAGGCTGTATATTTCTATTCATAATTGATGACCCGGACCCAGACAGACAGCACACTACACATGTAATATGGATTCACTCTTGGTTTCAGATGCATGCCCTCGTCTGGACTTGACTCTAAGCCATCATTGTGTGTGGAGCACGAATGGAGAGGGAATGGCATATGTGTATGTGAGACTGTGTGTCTACATGCGTAAGAGTGTGCATTACACTGTGTGTGTGTGTGTGTGTGATATGGTTGTTACAGCCAAAAATATAATAGACCGACCTTGTGTTCACCAGCTCAAGTTTGGCTCACGTTGTGACTGTTGATTCCAAGTTTGGTTTTCCAAATTTCTCCTTTTAGAACTGTTTCTTTGAGTTCATACCAGATCCTGATTTTATTTTACACTTTTGGTTCCTGTGCACCTCTGAGACAAACAGAAGCGCAGAGGGTTAGCTGTTACCTTTGTGGATTCCTGGGGACTAATTGATCAGGTATCCAAGTCCTGGAGTGTTTGTTTGTTTGTTTTCCCCAATTCCAGTGAAGGTTCACTTGTTAACATCTTGTTTTTTAAAATCCCTGGTGATTTTTTTTCCCCACACCTTGTGTATGCAGTCAACTTGTCTAAGGACACTAAAATGTGTCTTATCATATGTAATATTTCCACAGTGCTAAATTCATAAGGGAGATGATTAGTGTTGGCAGTCATTTTTAGCATTAGATTAATCTGGCTAATTGTTGATAACAGACATGAATCATATTAACTTTAGTATATGCTAAAGCAGTGGTCTTAACCTTTCCATCTGTCTGATGGATTAAAAAAAAAGATTTAAAATGAGATTTAACTAATTTTAAACCTGGTCTAAACAGCTTGGTATTTTTCGACAATTGTCAGCAATTGTTAACAATTTTCTATAATTATTAGCATACAGTTGTCTATAACTATTAGCATACTATTTGCTATGTTTAGCGGTACTCTAGTTAGATAATTACTTTCAGATAATTATCTCATTTGTTAGTGACTAATTGCATGTGTTTATCTTCTCTGTTTAGAAACATTATCTTTAGTACTGTTAGCTAACAGTTTAACTTCTAGCTAACTCTTTCAGCAAAATAATTTACAACTATTCATTAATAATTGTAGCTGGCGACTGTATTTCATTTGTTTTTCCATTATGTGGAAAAGCCAGCTAACCATTTAATTTGTTTATCCATATATTAGCTTCTAATTTCAGCTGTTAGCCAGTTCATTACTAGCAAGCTATTTCAACCATTTATTTACTTTTTTAACCATTTTGTATGCATTACTTTTCTTTTATTATTACATATTCATTCCTTCTATTTCCTTCTATAGTCTGAGTTATCGAAGATAAATGGACCACAAATGGACTTGAGAGCTGTAGATATTCTCATGATCATTGTATTTTACGTGCCCTCAAAAAATATTGACACGTGTGTGTGTGTGTGTGTGTGTGTCCATGTTGCTGTGCTCTTGCTGATTTGCATTTGTCTGGTATTATAGTGCTTTGGTCCTGATTTTGGACTTAACTTTAAGACTTAATTTTCAAATTACAATAATGTGTAATCATTTAGCAAACACATTCTACAACACATCACCTGTTAACACGAGGGCTATGAATCCTTGAATATTATAGTCAAAATGCATAACAATAATGATACTGGCGCAGCAGATTAACAAATATAACCTTTCATAGTATGTTGTGCAGTAACACGATCCTTGTTCGTTGACTGGGCAGTTGAACTGGGGAGCCAAACATATTTATAATGCTTATTTATATTCTGTTTAATTGTTCTTTATATTTGTATTTATCAGCACGCTCAACTCTTCTATGAGATGAAATGGCAGGAAAGCCAAAGTAGAAACAGCTCAGAATTACATTTAAGGTACAGAGTTTAACACTTTCCCTACCAGAGTATTGTTTTGAACTTATAGGTTATTCATGATTCACTAATCACCCAAGATATATTCAAGAATATTTTTGTTCTATGAATATGTACATGTCAAAAGAAAGAGCTGAAGATTAGAATTTTCAGAATTTTAACACTAATTGCTGGAATATTTTGTCAATGGAATAGTGTTCATATTTCAACACTTAGCAATAAGGAGATTTTATGTTTTAAGTGCATTGTTGTATCCCATAACAACTATATTTTCATTAATTTTTGTTGAATTAATCACTCAGTTTTTACCCTGTAGTTGAATAATGAGTCACTTCCTCTATTTGAACAAAGCCGTCGCTCCTCCTTCCTCCTGATTGATTCGGTGGTTTAATGGACTTGTGTGGTAGCCCCTGAGTCTCACTCTCTCCTCTGGTCTCAGCTGAAGTTCACTGAGGGCAGAGTTCATACCCAGGGTTCCCATAGCAACATATGACATGTCACCCTCAAACAGAAACTCCCTCTCAATCCTCCGTAATGGATTTGACCTTTGAACTCTGTCCCCCACTGCCCCTCAAAGTGACACATAGGTGAGTGTGAAACCCTACTGGCTGTAGCCTGCAGCCATGTCCACCACATTTCACTCCACGTACCTGCCACCCAAAGGTTCATGATTAGCTCCGCTGTGGCATATGTCATCTAAGTGAACGGGCTCACATGTGCAGTTAATTCATCACTGCTTAAAATAGGACCACAGTCTCAGTGATGACACAGAGTAAACGAGGGCTTCATCTATAGCCGTCATGGTCTGGTTCAGTCATCAGCTTTACCTGCACTGTCTGACTCACTGCGACCTCACACAGGTCCCCTGTCATCATTATGCAGCTTCACCTCGCTGCAGCCAATCCCGTTCTCCAACCAGCCTCACTCGCTGCATTATTTATGATCACTAATCAGGACCCCAGCACTGGTGTGCTAGCCACCTACCGGTAACATCACTTCCCTGACCCGACCCTGCCTGTTTCCCCACAGCATTAACGTGTGTTTACGCTAACGCCTGCTCATTAGGTCTAACTATGCTAGGCCAGGGCCAGCTGCCTGAGCTGGGGCTGGGGTGGGGGCTTTTTAACATGCTCTAACCAGCCCAGGCATCCCCCTAGTGGGGCAGAGTGAACAGCTACGTGCTAATCTCAAACAACAGGAAAAAGCAACATCGGTAGCAAGTACACAAAGAGGTGGTTTACTGGGAGACATGGCCTGCGAGGACCTGCGATCAGGCTCCATTATTGTTGTAATTAGCGTGCCTCGTGGAGCTCGGGCTCCCAAACAGTGTGCCTCGACCTCCCTGCCTCTCAGTCTGTTTACAGCCAGCTAAGACAACAAGGAACGGGCAGGGGGCTGGCCACACGGCTCGATGCTTGTGTATTGCTCCAGCAGCAACACAGCTGTTTGTTCATTTGAAGCATGGACACATAAGGCTTTTCATTTCTCTGCTGTCCGGCACAATGAAAATGTTTATTCTACCTGCAGTATTGACATAGGCGAGCTAAATGCCCAAGGAGGTGCCGGGGGTCATGTATAGGATTTAGATTTTTGATCAGTTTCACTTTAAATGAGTGCAGCCGTCTAAAGGCGTGTGCACCCACATGAAAACATGCATGACTGTGTTTTGCCGTATTGGGTCTAAACCTTCTCTTTCTGACATTCACATTTCACTTCAACCTTTCAGCAGCTGGCTGAACCTCTCACATTTAATTCCAACCCTTTGGTCCTCCATCAGCAAGAGGCCACCCACCGGTGCGACACCCATCCCCTGATCACCAATTAGCAAGGCCGGTCCTTTTCCCGGTGCAGATGCAGAGATGGAAGCATGGAGAGGCAGAAAGGTAGAAAGGCGCTATCAGGGCAGTTTGAGGTGGAGGTCCCGTGAAGGACACGGCTCCCTGGGTGGCTGAGCGATGAGCAGGGGAGCGTGAAGGGCTCAGGCAGGTCTTTCCCACAGAATATCAGTCTTTCAGTCAGTGAGTGTTGCAGTGCTGAACCTCAAACTGTAATCAGACAGCTTCTTATATAAGAATACTGCCATCTTTTCCTCAGTAAGGACCTGAGTGGATCTCCGTTTTATTGTAGATGTGTGTGGTAATTTGTTGGGGTTTGGGTCTGTCTCCACATGGGACCAGCTGCGCTGACATAATTTCAATAAAGATAAAGCACAACCCTGTACATGTGGACGTTGAGAAGGATCAGCCTTGCCTTTCAAAGGCCTTCCCCAATGCTTCTCTGCGTTGTCTCACTTCATTCCCTCTCTTATTTTATCTGATAAGAGACGCCTTGTTGCAGTGTGGTAATGAAGCCTGTGTTAAAAGAGCAGCACCGATGGGCACTCAGGCCCCACACACCTCGGAGAGGCAGAGAGGCATGTGCATATCGATCTTATATTGTTTCCTTGAACCCAACTGCCTCAGCATGCTTTGTGCTCTCACTGCACTGCATCACAGTTCACTGTAGTCTAATGTGCTGTCATGAAGAGCAGCAAGTGAGGTATATATGTGTGTGGGTGTGTGTGTGCGTGTGTGCTTGAGCTCACACACACATAAACACACACATATACTTGTGGCTTAATTTAAATTTATCTTTACAGAGGAAAAAGAACGAAGCATCTTCTTTCAAATTCCTGAACCTGTTTCAGGAGATTTTATAAATTCATCTGTACTTAATTTTAGAAATGATGATATAACATTTAAACACATTTTTGACTGAATTTTGATCATTTTAATGTTGTTAGATACTGAAAGGATGTTTAACGAATGAAATGGAAGACCAGCAGCATCATGCCAGAGTTTCTCATATACACCTAATGTTAGTGTAGATGCAGCCTGTTTACACGGTGCCTAATCTAATCTAATCTAATAGACTGTGTGTGTGTGTGTGTGTGTGTGTGTCTATTTTTTTTTCATGACAAAGTTAAAAGGAATATGAAGGGCTAAAGCGCCATCTGGTGGAAATGTAACAATGTGCTTTTTATTCATATGAGTGTCCATCTTCATTACCATACTGAACTATAATCACAGAGAAGTAGTGTAAAATTTCATGCTAAAAGTTTAAAACTTGCTTTAAAAATTCCTAACACCTGCATCTCAGTTTTTCCCATTACAATTTTTTCTACACATTTATTCAGTTTAAGGCTACAGTCTGAGAAAACTATCTTAAAACAGTAGTTTTAGGCCAGAGAATAGCACATTTATGCCTTATTTATGTATGGTTTTTTTTTAAAACAAATTGCAATAACTACTGTCTATAATATTGGATATTGTAGATAGTAGTTTAGTTTACTGTAAAATCTCGAAATGCTAAGACACAAAAAGGTTTGGTTTCACAACCCCAAAATAAAAAACAAAAAAACAGCAAAATAATAAAATTCACTATTTTGCATTTCTGTGTATTTCTTTCTAAATCAATATCAGTTCAAATTCATATCTGTGCACCTGTATCATACACTGAATGTGCTTCTACTTCTGAATTATCCTCAGAATGCATTGCTCATGCAAAGTAAATCTGTCATGTTTTGGCATCAAAACAAGCACCGAAGTTTATTTGTTTGCAAAATAGCCGGTGAAGCCCGTCCACGCTTCTCACTTCAATTCTTTGTACACAAAAGACTTATTTGGAGTAATGCATGTAGAAAGGGCTGGCTGTTCTGTCCTCTCTAATTGGCACTGTCAGGCATCCCTTCGCTGGCTTGTTTCACAGTCTGATCGGATAACCCAGTCCACATGAAGAGAGGAGTGAAAGACAGCCCGAGCAAAGTTAAAAAAAAAAAAAAGAAAAGCAAAGAAATAAGAAAAAGGGAGAATAATAAAAAGATGTGCAGGTTGTTAGGAGGTGGTGAGCTGCTTAAGAATCATCAACTGCCGAGCAGACGTCAGGCTGCGCTCTCTTTTATACATAAATAGTTGTCTTTCACTCTGTATCTTGGCAAACAATCGCTGATCAGAGGTGTGTAAGCAGGTAGAGGGGGAGGGACTCTAATGCAACATGACAAAAGTGCTACTTTGATATTGCTGATATCATTACCCTCGTTAGGAGGTAAATGCCACTGATAAGATAGAATGGGAAAATAGACATGGAAAGCCTGCTTTTAAGTGAAGGGAGGAGCATGATGTTTAAGTGAAAAGAGAAGAATGCAAAAAGAAAGATTATTTTATTCTCTTTTATCCCGTCTTTTTTACTAACACTTCAGTCTCTCTCTCTGTGCAATTGACTTATTTAATAAAGCCTATTTTTATTTTTTAAACCATTTTCATGCAACTTTTAATTAGTCGTGTGTTTTGTTCCCGGTGCTTCTGTAGGTTTGTGTGTGTGTGCAGGAATGTGTGTGCGTGTACAGGTTGTGTTCTGTGTGTGTGTGAGTGTGTCAGGAATACCTGTGTTACAGTCGAAAGTAAGTAACTTCAGAAGTCAAGTGTATCATGTCGCCAGGATCTTCTTTGTGGTGACAACAGTGATTAATAATGGAAAGCAGATGTTGGCATCTTGATCTGAAATTTTCATGAAACTTCGCTAACGTGATTAAAGTGTATGTCTTCCTCAAGTCACTCTGAGTCTTTTAACTCTTCTCTCCGGGGAGTGGCAACAAATCATGGTTGAGACAACATGTCAAATCACAGGAAATCTTATGCATGTCAAAAACAAGCTCTCGGTTTTACCTTGGAAAATATGAACTCATTCTCCCTTCATTGAAGCTAACAGATGTGGGCAAAGTTTGATTATTTTGCAACATTTTATACCTCTAAGAATTTCACTTTCATATTTTTGTTTCCGGCTGATTTTGGCTATTTAAAGCTTTTTAAACTTTAAAGCAGCTACAGGCCTCGTAAATATATTTTCTTTTTTTCCCTTCAGGGCTATTTTTTTGCAGGTAAATCAGCTGCAGTAAAAAAAACAAAAGCATAAACAATATAAATACTTTTTTTTTTAATTAAAAGTCTTAAATGTGTAATTAAGTAGTTCAGTATCTAAATTTAAAACTTTATCAAATTATTTCAGCACCAAGTTGAGATGAATAAACCTGACTTCCTGCGTGCCAGCGTGTCTTCTCCTGTGAAAAGTGATCTATTTTTCAGAGGAATTTAATGACATTTCTATTTTCTCTACTTCAGACTTCAGGATTCATCTTTATATTTCTTGTAGGGGATGGATAAATGCATTTGCGGCTTCTGCTCAGCAAAGTTTATTTATATCTTAGGATGCATTTAAAAGCTCAGGCTGCTGTCACAAGGAGATGGCATTGCTCACTTTGGATTGTGAGGTGCAAATGTATGAAAAAAGGCTCGAGCTGGAGATTCAGCGCAAAGTAGCCGGGAGTGTTGTGGCAGCAGAAATATCAGATCACTTAAATGCTTTCTCAAACATTTCTAGAAGAGGCACCGAGATTGTCTTTCTAACTATTCTGATCTATTTTTCTCTCCATCTTTTTTCCCCCCTCTGTCTCTTTCTTTCTCTCCATTTGTCTCTCTTTCCCACTACCTCTCCAGAATACTACAACACTTCACCTACAGTGCATCTGAATGATGCCATTTTCCCCTCTGCCCCACGAGAATGCAATAGATAAATTATCCAAGTGTGATGACTTATATGTAATTCAAGGCTTTTGCTGAAATTTTAAAAAAGAAGAAATCCAAATCCTTAACTCAAAAGATACATTTTTATTATTCTTATTGTAAACAAATACCAACACTTCTAAAGATTTTTCCTCTGTGACACAAACCGCCATTAAAACACATCAATAAACCACACTGCAATAGTTTATTTTGGGTCAACAGACCTTTTTCTGAGCAGAGATTTTGACAGGTCACGGGAGGAAAAACCCAGGTGGAACTAACATTAACAAAGTGTCCCAGTAAGTCATAACACCAAACAAGCACCCACAATATTCCCTCCCCTAAATTTATAAGCAGCCACTCATACACCTGTGCATTTTGCATGTCAGAAATACTACATACAGTTTTTTTTCTGCAGTAATCTGTCTTTTATTAGTCACAAATAAAGGTAATGAGGTCCAAGTTTCAATCCAAAATCTTTTTTGATAAGGCATCAGTCTCACCTGCTATGCCTTATCATCAACATATCTACCAAAGCTTTCATTTGTCTTTCAAAACTTTCTGACAGCCCTGTCCTGCCTGTGGCACTCAACCCCAACACCTAAATCTCTCTGCAGTATAAGCAGCAGTTTCTGGAGCAAGCTGCTGAAAATAATACAATCCAATACAGCAATATTGTTATTAACCTTAGGTTAATTTTATAATGTTTTAGAGAGGTGTTGAAACAGCCTGCACTAGCTGATACAAATGGAGCGGACAAAATAATGTCAGCATTTGCTGTTCAACATCACAGCAACTCCGTATCCTCTGAAATGGTGAATCAATACCTAAATTAGTCCAGAAATAAGGCAGGTGAGATTTATTTCAGAACTGTTATATTAGGCTTGATAATAGCTAGGTGTACCTAATAAACTGGACATTTCAATCAGGGCCTCAGCATTCTTGACAGACTGACCACACTGATAGCCACCTCATGATCTCATATCCTTTTCCCTTACAGTTTGCCTATTTCTAAACCAGCAGACACGGAGCCTACCTGTGAATTCAGGAGACTTCACCTCCTGAATTATAATGTATTACAATAATTTGTGCCATAATTTGAACAGAGGAGGAGGAGGGCTCCTGCAGACACAGATTTTCCGTGCTCATTTGCCTCTCTCTACTTCAAATCCACTGTATTTGGGCTCTTAAGAGCAAGCACCATAAATTGCATGAAAGGATGTGTGTAAATGAATATTAAACGCAATATTCTTTCCAGCGAGCCAACAATAGCTGTTTTCACATTCCATCTCATTTTTGTTTTTTCTCATACCTTTCACGCTCTTCCCTAAGGCCATAAAACAGTACTTTTACATATATTACCTTTTGATTAATGGAGCTGTATTCATTATTCTGCCCTATTGCTAATTAGAAAATGCTCCCTGCTAATGATATACAGTTGGAATAATACTTGCCCACGAGGCACGTTATCACATCAGGTTTCATGCTCATGTGCTCACGGTGTGAGCCTTTACCCACGGAGCCAAATCTGCCTCGTTCCTCCTGACTCGGCTCGTCCATTAGCAAAAGAGTCACGGCGAGCACTGGGTGTCATTGTTTTTGTTCTGGCATAATGAGGCCTGTTTTCTCCGGAGAGTTGTCACTGAGGGTTGATGAGGTGTGCAGGAACTGAGTCAAGTCTTAATCAGGAGACGTGTGAGAGCGTGCATGTGTGTGGTCTTGATTGATTTTTTATTTTTTTTATTTTATTGCGCATGTCTTTGCTTTATCGCTATTAAAGAAACGTTTACATTTAATAAAATCAAATATGATCAATCAGATCATATCTCAGGTTGATTATAGTATCAGGTGCTTCCATTGCTCTGAAAGGGCTCCTGTGTTTCTCTCCTGTCATGGTCCAAACGACCAGTGGCAGTGACAACCATCCATATCCCACAGGCAGACTGGTCCGTACTAATGCAGCCTTATTCCCCTGGCTGCACCCTAACTGTGTTAATGGCTGGAGGGGTGTGATGGAGGCGGGAGGGATGGGTCACAACATGTTGGTGACAAGGTAACATCAACTTTTGAGGTGAAATATGTCATTTGTCCTCTTCACCAACTAACCTGCTGATTCTTTTTTTGTCTTCTATATAAGCTTTTAAACCTTTTGATTTCTTTATTAATTTGCCTTCATGTAAATGTTTTATTAAATGAGACATATACACCTTATGTCCCATAAGGTGTATATGTCTCATACTATGATTTAGTCATAAAAGTAGCCCTTTTTTGCATTTTTCAAATATAATATAATGGCTACACTTTTTATAATTATGTTGCATGAGAAATATGCAAAAGGGTCCACTTTCATTAGTAAATCATGAGACATACAGTAAGAGTCATATAAGACTTATATAAAAATCCTTTTACTGTTAAAAGGAATAGAAAATTCTGTATTTGTACCCGCTTTATCTGTGCTTTATTTGTTTTCAGTAGCTGCCTCTAGATTCACTTCCCCAGACAGAAAACATGCTAACAAAGTGTGCTCAGTGATGTGCTATCAACATAAAATTTATAGTTTTTATTGTAAAACATGTAGAAACACTGATTAATTTAATGCATGCAATAATTAAATTACCAGACACTATCCATTTTAGCCAAATAATACTACTTCCTTTTAACGCTTAAATCTATGTTTCTGCTAATGCTTGTAGTCCATGAATGCAGGAATGTTTTGTTGTTGCTGTTGTTTTATTGCTGCTTTAATTTATGAGCCTGTCTTTGACTGTGTTAAGTTTACAGAAATTTATATTAAACCCATCCTTTGAGTCTGTCTACAGTAATTTCAGTACTTTATCTAGGCTGTGTGTCCTACAGAGATACATGCACATTTAAAATGACCACAAGAAAAATTAAGTTTCTTATCAGTGGTAAACAAACAGCACATCAAAAAAAAAAAAAAAAAAAAAAAAAAAAATAAAAAAGTTTTAAAT
>VUQI01020059.1:29582-41706 GCA_015106735.1 Paratilapia polleni | reverse complement strand
ACTCTCTTTAATTTTCTGGACTAAGCTGCAGTATTTACATTGTGTTTGTGTGTTTTCTCTCCCTCCATCTGTCTCTCTCTGTCCTTGCAGATTGCTGTGCCAGTAAAAGTGTCAGACTACATTACCGCACTCATTAGAGAAGCTGCCTTTAGTATCGTGAGCTTAATAACTTCCAGGCCAAACGGGGAGCACATCACATGAAGTTTGTGCAGAAAGGCCGAGGCCAGGCCAGACGAGGCCCGGCTCGGGGCCCCAGAGCCTCGACCCAGCCTCAAACCTCCCAGTCTGCCTCACATCAAGGGCGAGCAATATTACCGCACTGGCTTTACTACTTCCACATTTAAAGGATGACAGTGGTGCAATTTACAAACCACACATCATTTACAATGCAGATTTTCAATGGGGGAAAATCTTAATATAGAGTTCCAATTTTATATATTTGGATACCACATAAACACCAGTGCATTTGACATATGTTCGGGCTAAACCCCAAACTAAAAACTTTCAATTCATCAAAATCTTACTGTAAGTTCAGTGTGTCAAGTTACAGGGAAACGTGGAAATCAACACAGCATTTTGTCAGGTTAAATAATCAAATTTCTTTCAAAACCATCAGTGGTTTGGTCAAACTATGCATACAGTATTTAAAGATATATTTTCATTGGCTGTCTCATGTGAAATGTACAGTCCAGATAAGCATCTTGATTCGTCTTTGAAACAAATCTCAGACTCAAGTAGCAGAGGCGGGCAGCAGGTCATTCATTAGTGGGCACTGTGTACATTTGCATTCACAGTAATGAAGAAACACCTTTAGGCGGCGTTCCTGAAAAACTGTAAGAGGAGGCGGGTGTTTGATATAAAAATAATATGGAGAGAAGGTGCTGTGCTGGAGAGCGGAAAAAGTGCAGAGCTGAAGCCAAGTCAGGCGTCGGGGGCTGTGTCCTGTCTGCAATTCCTACAATAATGCAGACTGTACTTTTACTGAAGTATTACACTGACCTTTTACTAACCCCTTTTCCCTTACAAACACTGGTTAGCTTCAATTTCCCCACACGTTAAAGGCTGCAAATGAGCTGCAATAAGAAAAACACTTGTAATTTAAAAATGAGAAAAGTCATCTTTTTTTTTTTTAGCCTTTAAAAAACCCCCACAAAGTATACTGAGCAGATCAAGCAATGTGTTTACCTACTCTAACACTGCCAGAGTTCACACCATGCCAGTGTATTACAAGCTCGGCAGCTCGTGGAGTTTAAACTTCCCTAACTGACCTGAGCATCAGGTAGTGTTTTTTTAAAAAATACTTGAGATGTTTGTTTTTACATATAAGCAACAACCTTTTAGTTAGCTAATGTATCTTATCAACTTTGTGTCCCCAGAAAAAATTTTACACATGAGAAAACAGCCCATAAGACATAACTTATAAAGAAGGCAAATGAACAGAGATCTGTTTACTAATTACAAATTTAGCCTTCATATAGCTGTTAAATCATTGATTGTTGTATGTGTATGAGGTTAATCATGAGTTGGTGCGCTACCGCAGGTATAGCCTACTTCACTTTCTCTTCATGCTGGAAGTGGAAAATAAACCCTCTGTGCATTATCATAGCGGAATAACTCACCTGAGCACAATATCAAATACACCTCTCTTCGTCTTCTGGGAAACTACTTACAATAGCAACCAGGCTTCTTTTGTTACCTATGTTATTATTATAGCTTACTTTAGAAAACAAAGTTGAAGTTAGTTGTTGCAATTAGCACATGCGCTGCATGGACACTACCAAAGGGTTTTCTTGTAAAAAATTTGATCTTCCATTTCTCTGTCATACTTCTAAATCTAAAGTTCTGTATTCCCACTGTATACAGTAACTCTGGAGGCTGCTGATTTTGCCTGCAGCTTTCTTCTGTCACCTTGCACAATATCATGTATGCAGCCACTCTGTGCACATTTAAGACCCTTGAAAAGGACTGTTTTTTAATATGAGACAGCTATAAACACAAAACCAACCATTTGACCAAATCAGAAATTAATAACAAATCTAGAATCTAGACTCAATAGCTGTTAGCTATTAGCTAGTCATTTGAGGCCCCAGCCAGTTCAGTGACCCCCTGGTAACCACCGGTCGGTAGGGAAAAGTAAAGTGTATTCTTCAGCCAGTTGGCCAGTGGCAGCTGCTAGCGTGAAATTGGTCAAAAAGAGAAATACAGTGCCGCACCAAAAACCTCTTTGCTAGCAGGTTACCACAGTTTGCATGGAAGATACCAACTTATCTGCAAACAAAGCCAAGCGATTTTGAAATATGTTGGTTGCAGCGGTAAGGCACAACTTTTAGGGCGTCGCACTTTTCCAAATTTCACTACAGCTCAGAGAGTAAATGGCGAGTGTCCCTAGACAAGTCGGCATCTTCCATGCAAAGTACAGGTGACCGCGGCAATTTGCTAGTGACCAAAGCAATCACAAGGAGGTTTTTGGTGCAGCACCCTCTTTGTGACCAATTTCACCTGCGATAGCCAGCGACCTCCAGCATCCACTCGCCAACCGATCAGGGAATACACATTTTTCCTTCAAAACCGGAGGTTGCCAAGGGGTTGCCAACCGCTCTCTAGGTCTGTGTAACTTGGGCTTAATCTGAAAAAAAAAAAAAAAAAAAAAGACCTGCTGGTTCCAAACAGCAGTAGACCCTGTGTGTTTTTTTAAACTACACACTTTTATGGTGGCCCTGAGAGGTCAAATGCACTGCAACTTAAGACAACACCAGAAAATAGAAAAAATGCTGCAAAAGTACAGAAAACACAACAGGAGTAGAAAAAAACAAAATGGAAGTTGAAAAAAACAACGGAAGTGAAGTTTTTTTCCCCAAAACTTCATTGAACATATGTACAAACAAACGAGACAGAGACATGACAGCCAGACACATAGAAAGCAGGATAACTGAAACCAAACAAAAACCTAAGACAGAAACTTGGACCACAAACGATGAACTCAAAATACAAGATACTATAAATAACAAGGATCCGATCAGAAGGAGAATTAAAACTGAAGCTCAGGAAAAAGACATGAAACACAAACAGACAATATTAACTAACAAATAAAACTAAAAAGATCAAAAACTCAAAATGCTGGGCCCAAAACCCAGGACCATGACATATACAAGTTTTTCTTTTCATTTGTTCAGCCTGTGTTATTGCTACGGTGTGTGCTTTTGATTGAATTGATACTTGCGTTTGTTTGTTTGTACATATGTTTAATAAAGTTTTTGGAAAAAAACTTCACTTCCGTTGTGTTTTTTTTTTCAAATTACATTTTGGGTTTTTTAAGATTTCGTTTTGTGTACTTTTGCAGCATTTCTCTATTCGCTGGTGTTATCTTAAGTTGCAGTGTGCCTGACCTCTCAGGGCCACCGTACAACTTTCTTTATTACACACATTGTAACACACGGAGCAGACAGTATTGGTGGAAAGTGATTTTAACATGACCTTATGTTAAAGAGTACAGTTTTACCAGTAAACAGAGAGAGGCAAGAACAGTTAGAGAGAAAAGCTTTGGGGAGAAAAGTTTTGTAATAAGAAAAATCAAGCGACCCTGGGGAGAGGAAGAAGTGGAGAGGCAGGCTGAGAAACATAAAGCAGATCTTGCCTTGGCCCTCTGCTTCGTAATGTGTGAAATTGTCCAAAGGATGTCCTCCAAATTATGGAGGTTAATTGAAAATATTTACATTAGCATGACAGGTGGGAGAGGTTCAGCATCCTCTGTGTAAGGCTGTGACATGCTGGCAGGAAAATGGCTAATTAGGAACACGCCTGATAAAGTCCATGCTCTGTGTGGCGCCTTTAAGTGAACCAAGGCCCGGTCAATCAGGCTGGAAGCACAATTCTGGAGAGAGCGTGTGTAGAAAAGAAAAGATTGACCTTGTTGCCAGAGGTTTTCGTTTTTATATTAACCTCACAAATTTGTAAAGAAAAAAAAAATGCTGTTGGAATACAGTGCTTAAAATGAGATGCTGAAGACCTGAACATATGTTAGAGTTCTTATTCCTTGAGTGCATCTCCTTACCTTGATGAATGGAAATATCATGGCAATCACGCTGAAAATTTAGAGAATGTTTTGTTCCATCTGTGTCTGGGACATTCTTGTCATTTTTTTGTACAAGTAGACCTAAAAAAGGAAAATGTGGAAAAACCTAGAACTCCCTGATTGCACAGGTTGGTCCTGAGGAAGACTGAAGTTTTCACTATTGCACCTGGCTTAGCACATTGTTCCACCATTCACTGGCAACACTCGTCCAACCCCAAATTCAAAATGAGAAACCGCTAAATTTATTTCAAGACCTTGGCACATTATAAAGCTCTTTGGAGGGCTTTGCAACACCAGCTCCTCCAGGCAAGTGTTAACAATTCCATCGGCTCAAAAAACCGAAAGGACATTGAGAGCGAGGTGCAGTAAATGAAAGCACTAAATGTGAGTGATTAATATGAGGTCTGCTCGGTCGATTCCACTCAGTGCTAAAAGTCTAAATTAAAGAGGATGGCTGCGGCTGAGTCCTCGTTTCTGGGTTGAGGGTCACGGGAGGCCAAGGCCGGGCCACCTGGGGCTTCTGGAGCAACAAAGCTGAGTCACAGTCGTTTCTGTCATCTGTACATGACACCGAGCTGGGAGGTGAGGATTTTCATTAAAATCTATGGCCTCCACGGTGCCAAGTTTAACAGCAACAGACTCAAAAACAAAGTGTGAGGTAAGCAGTGACATCAGAGTTTGACAGCAGTTGCATTTGTTGATTAACTTTTCTCTACTCACCTACTAGGACCACCAGCCTGTGTTTGCCTCCACTGTGCTTGCGGTACGGGGCGACCTCCTCGTATGTGGGCACGTCGGCCATGTCGTACATTTCACTCTTCTTAGACTCGTACATGGACTTGTTGGTTTTTCTGTCTCTCCTGCTGAGACGAAAGCTTCTCCTGAACCCAGCTGGAGGTCAGCATGAATCAATAGAGGAGACAGAAAGAAACAAATTAATCGATATATATACCTAAAAAAAAAAAAGAAAGAAGAAAAGTCTTTGCCCGTAGAGTGCCTATGAGGGTGTGTAAAATCCAACGCAACTGTATGTACACACGCACATACTGCGCACTTCGATTTATGGTTGTTTCAGGGTCTTGGCAAACACCTCCACACAGTTCAATGTCCAAGACCTCATACTGTACTGTGCAGCTCAGTTTTATGACAGCTATCTTTGCTGTAGGTGAAAGAAGTGCAGCGTAACCCTCGGCCAAACAGTTTCCCCGGATATCACACTCAAACACTTTACTCACATTTTCCCCTGGTGGCATGTAGTGGATTTTAATTTTCTTCTTATGTGCATGGACATATCTCTTGGAGACCGTGGTAAGGTTTTTCTTGCTTTTCACAGTTACCGTGTGCAAAACATTACTGCTTTCAATCAAGGCAGTCAGGAGTCATCCTTAGATTTGGGTGGAATCTTCTGCCTTCTAAAGCCAGATTTCTGCACAACTGGCAAAAAAAAAAGAAAAAAGAAAAATTTTTCTTTGCTTATAATTCACTGGGACAGAATGTGAATTTACTGTGAGCTGGTTAATGGCTGCTCACATAACTGTCAGGTTTTTGATTTGCAATTCATTCACGCTGCAATTCTGTCTGTGTACCAGGCCTATGTATATGTCATTTAGAGCTCTTTGGTTGGCTGCAAAGGAACAGTTGCCCCATGTGTGCAGGCTGCTTTACAACAGCTGTCATCTCTGATTTGTTGATGGCACACCGTGTCCTCTAACTTCTGTCACAAAGGCTTCTTAATATACTGATCCAAGAGTGTGCACGCCTTGATCTGATGATCTATGACAGTATCAAAAGGAGACATTTACCCCTAATTTGAGGACTGTGGTTTCATATTTATCACAAGATGTCAGTTGGCCCTAAAAAAGAAATCTCCTGAAGCCAGGACGTCAAATGCCTTAGCTCTGCTTGTTGCCATTCGCTGTTACCGCCCTTCTCTTTCATTATTTCAGTTTTTAATCAGTATTTATTGAACTCTAAGATATGATGCAATACACTGGAGTGAAATTAAGCCAGCATGAAAATTATGGACTGAAAGAGGAATCGGGAGTCGAGACAGCTCCTGAAACCCGCCTCCTTAATACTTTCCACAACATTTTCAAACCACTGCGGGGCTGTGCAGACAAGCAGCAAATACAAAGAGTCTGCATTTTTCTCAGTTTGGTCTTTTCCAAACAGCTCCTTAATAAGGGACGGAGCTGCGGACCTATGCTGAGTTACAAATGAAACACGCTGTAAGTCATCGGAGCAGAATAATAGTGTTTTTGCATAAGTGTGTGTGTATATGTAGGAGCGTACATATAGTGTTACATTGAACATTCAGGGCAGACTTTGTTCCACTGCGGGCAAGTTGTGGCTTATGTTGTCTGTGCCATTTCTCCTGTGGTTAATCTAGTCATTCAGCACCATCAGCCCCCCGTGCCCCCACCCAGGGAATATTACCCTCTGCCACACAGTGGAAAACATACACCGCTCATCTGCATTTCTCCTGTAAAGACATCAAACTGAAACCAATATCCACAAGGTTGACATCATTACAATAAACACTGGGAGTATAGTGTTAGTGATATCCTATTGAAAGCGAGCAGAGAGTTCTGAAAGTTCGAACCCAAAAACCCACACTTGCCAGTCATTTAGCATTATATAAACACACTACTGGCTAATTAGGCTTTAAGTAATACTATGAAAGTCATTAATTCTGTCTGTCAAGCTGCCATCCGATTGGCTCGGGTCAAGGCCAGTCTCTGCTACTTTTCCACAGGGTAAGCAGGTGCACAGAGTTTAGCCATCTCTCAGCTGAGGGGGGGCTCAGTAGTCTAGTGCTACTCAAATTCACTTTAAAAGTTCCTAAATTTAACCCTTGGATAACAAGACGGTTTAGTGCCCTCCCTTCAGGAGAACTTTCTTCTGATTGACTGCTCCTCACAAACAGCAGGTGAGCGGGGCTTCAGTGTTCAGATGACCATATTAAGAAATCCCCTCTCTTTGACATCACACAGAGCCAACGTTTTTAAAAAAAAAACTGCCTGAAACAAACAAACAAAAAAAAAAAACCTATCAGAAAATTAGGAAAATCATCAAAGGTCTACTTAAAATATCCTCTGCCTTCCCCTCTAGCACTAATGCACACTATTAAATTCAATTCATTCCAATGCACACTATCCCTCACCAAGCACTCCTCAACAACTATCCCATCTTCCATACCAATGGAGACTGCACAGAGAGTGCACTACACAGAGAGGATGAAAATGAACGCCATTCAAAATTGTGGAACAAGTCAGGTCTAGTTTAAATGAAGGAAGCCCGCTTATTTGTCATGAAAAGCCTCACAGGATGATCCAAACATCATCAAGTTACTAATAGGAAAGGAATGCATAGTACGTATGGCACAGACTTCTGATACCTCTTTTACTGGTTTGACAGGTCAAATCAAATTTGTTGTTCTGTTTTGAATTTCAAAGGAATGAGAACTTAGAAGTGGCGGTATCCTGGTGTGTTTTTCTGCAAAAGAGCATTGAGTATCTTGGGGTATGGAGTTAAAGTTTCCTTGCTTAAGTTCCACACACACGCACCTCCTAATGGTGTGCACCAGGCCGTGACTGGGTAAATTGCCAGAACTGCAATTGAAAACTTGTAGATACACACACACACACACACACACACACACACACACACACAAGCACATTGATTCAAAGTCCTTTCAGTAAAATAGAAACGTAAAAAAGTGAAGGAAAAAAGATGAGCATATTTAACACAGTGTAAACACAAGCTGGGACTACACACATGCACACACAGATATACACACACACACACATACACACAGTTGCTTGGAAGTCGCCTACAGTCCTGCAAGCCCATTTTCCAGTGTGATAATGTCTTACAGCCACGTAGGAAATTTAGCGTGCGTGTAAAGAAAGCACCCGGAGGCCTCGGCAAGCTGCGCTTACAAACTGCCCACTCGGACATCAACATCCTGTGGATGGCTACGACCCCGCAACCGTAAAAGAAATGGCTACAACAGTAACAGAAAAAAAAAAAGTGCAGTGAAATAAGACAAATGTTCATAAAAAAAAAAAAATAAATAACAGATGACTAAAAAAGACTCAAGGCATGCATCTGCCAACGGGCGTCTGAAAGAGGAGAACCTTGAGAACAATACAAGCATCAGGTCTTCCAGACGTCATGCGTAGGCGATCAGCAAGATGACAACGCTGAGAAGAATAAAAAATGACTGCCATTTTCCCTCCAATCAAACTTGGTTTTGTGCAAAGTGGGGAGGGAGAAAAAGTGCGGTGAAGCAGAGAGGAAAAGGCTCATAGTGAAACCACCTGTTGCGAGGCCCTTTAGGGCCTGTGGCCTAACTATAGGAGACCGTGCTGACAGTTTCAGTGCCATCCTGGCTCTGCCGGCAGGGGCCCCCTCTCTCTTCAGGACTAACGGAGACGACATCTACGGAATTAACCAGGCGTGGCAGCTGGGGATTAAGTGTGTATTAGGCTCTCGGCTCTATGCCGCACGCTGCGGTTTAGCGCTGTAACACTTAGTCCGGTTCGTGGGCACCAAATGTGGGAAGCATTACCAGCTCTCTCTGCATTATTATGCGTCCCAATTACTGGCTTGGTTGGAGGGGATTCGGGAGGCCGCATGGTAGGCAACTTAGGCAGGGGGAGGACGCTTTCCACATTGTCAGCCATTATTATCTCAACAGTGAATAGAAGGAAGAGGAGTGCTGCTGCTCATAATGACAGACATACAACAGCGCGGGGCAGCCAGAAAAACTGCTCGACTTGACTCATCAGGTTCCTTTGCTTGCAAAACACAGTGAAGCATGCTAGACTATTAAGGCCAACCATGGCCAGATTTCTGTAGATTTTATATGAATGTCAACTGTTGAAACAGTGTCGACCAGCTTAATGTGAGCAGACCAGATTAAACTGGTCATTAAGCTAGTTTAAAATGTCTCCAAATGGTTCAAGAAGGTTTCAAGGAGAGGACAGCAAGTGAAAAGAACAGACATGTATGGGTCCTTCAAATGTTCCTTCCACACAGTTGGAACAACAGGCATCTGTAAAAATGATCATGGTTCTGTAATAAAGAGGACTGCATCAGGTGTCTAACTGTTACCAGCAGCGGCCTATGGTATAGTAAAATGTTACCTACACATCCGGGTTTCGGCCAATTTATCTATGCTACTCCTTTAACTATTAAAGCAAAGAAAGCTGAAAGCAAAGGGAGCAGTCTGTTGGCATGACGTTTGAAATATGTAGCAATCCACTGCGCTGAACTCATTAGCAGTGTTATCTGGGGAGAACACATTCTGGGAGGTTTCCACAGCCCTCGCGCTAAGCATTTGGAAAGTGGTACCCAGCCCAAGTGTTACAGGCTTATATGGTGGAACAGTGCTCAAGACCTTTGGCTGCAAGAGATCCATGTGTCGAACGCTATTTCTTTTTCCCCTCCGTCTTATCCCACAGCTCTTTGGGCTCAGGAATGTCCTGTCTCGAAACGATGCCTGATGCCTTATGTGCTGGCAAAAATAAATAAATAAATAAAAAGAACCAAATCCACACACCCCCACACACACGCAAACACACACAAGCACTTCTGCTTCTATTGGAGACCTTGAAGCCGCTATCAACAAGCCAAAAGGGACCTGTGAGTTCCAAAAGTACTGAGACTTAATGCCTGCTTTCCTGTTTGTCTCATCAGTCTAATGTTCAGACGGAGAAGATGCCATACAACAAAGCCTCAGGGAAACAAAACCCCATGTCTCTTTTCCGACTCTCTGGACAAGTGGAATGGTTGGGTTGTTAAGAATGATAAAAGCACGGCTGTCCGGCCAGTGAATATACCTGCTCTGATTGTATCCAAATGTTGGCCATTTGTTAAATTGCATATCATTTAATTCTTATGAAGTGAGGTTGCTCCGCGTTTGGACACAGACTGGTGGAAAAACTCACTAATTCCAATGTACTGGCTCCTACCCGCCCACAACAATTGAACCTGCACCCTGATGAACTCATCTCATTTTGGAAATATTTTTTTTTAAATTTCAGTTTATAACACTTCTCAATTTTTTCCATAGCTTTCATAATTTGATTGTGAGGCGCTGATGGATATCCCAGCCCCAATTTGCTCAGCTTGAACTGTTTCTGAGCCTTCTGCCTGACATCCACCCTTCCTTCTGTCTTTCTCTCTAGATGTTCAGTATCTGACTTGAGGGATTTTTGGAACACTTCACAATTTGGCAATGTGAAATATATCACTGTACCTACACATCTGTATTACAGGTACACAGGTTTGAGTGTCAAAAATTGTCTTTAAAACCTTCAGTGGAAATAACTGTCTCTAAACAAAGCCTGCTAGAAAGGCTAGAGGGGCTTCATTCTCAAGTTTGCTGGCTGTAAAATCGGGAATCTGCTCGCCCCCAAGTAGTGTTCAAGAATCACTCTGGCAATGGACCTTACAGACGTTGCATCACTGAGCGAAGCACGAAGGGAAAACAAACCAAAAACTAAGGACAACAACTGCCGGCCCCCTCCCACTCCTCCTTTATTTCCCCATGCAACCTCAGTAGCATTGCAAAAGCATCTGTAAGTTCTAAGATTTCAAACTTTTAGGGAAGGGCCAACTTTAAATCATACAACCACATCCAACAGGCTGAAAAGCCATGCAGCAAGTACTCTCATAGAGAAGATGTTATTATAACTCACTATTTTTTTCGTCTCCTTCTCCTGAGGTTCTCTCATTTCATTTAAGCCTCGTTCTGGGCTGCTGGAGTCAAGAAATGCTGCTAACCCGCTACAGTGCTGGATGTTGTTTGGGTACCGAAGAAGGAAGAGGAGAGGCTTAGGTCACTGACCTCATGGAGGAGGCAGGGTGACAGAGAGGGCATGCCTGAAGGGGACAGAGAGGAGTGGGGGGAAAAAAACGGAATAATGTTTGGCAGAGTTCGGCCTTGGGAGTGACCCTGATTGAGCTTGGCAGACATGGCTCAAACTTAGTATTTATAAACTTGCATGTGCTCTGGATATCCTGTGAAATCTGGAGTCTAAATGGCGTAGTGTGCAAGGAGAGTTCTCAGGCTAGTTCACCTCTCGACCTCATCATCTGAATATAGACAGAATGTGATATAGAGAGAACGAAATGAAGACAAATGGAGAGAGAAATGGACAGATGAGCCAGCTAGGATGGCCTGTGGTCCTCCAGAGGGACGATACCTTATGATTTGTCAGAAAAATGACAGTGGTAATAAAAACATGATGAGAAACATTTTCTGTACAAGACAGGGAATTGGAAGCAGCTCCCTGGAACGGGTTGCAGAACCAAAGCGGGCCATGGTAATTGTCATTAAGTTTGACTGGGACCACATCAACAAGACCGACCTTCAGAATACAGTGAGGCAAACAAACCTTTCTTTTAACCCAACTCCATCCAGAACCTCTCAAAGAAGTCTTCAGACCCACAGCAGAGGCAGAACAGGATAACTACTACATACTGCAAATCCATGACATGATCTGCCAGTGCACTCATGCTGTCAGCAAGTGAGCAGAAATAGCACAGTGTAGTCAAAAAGTACAGAAGTACTCTTTGTATTTTTATACGGGAGTCCAAGGGGAATTTGTTGCACCAGAAACGCTCTGAGAGTTAGGAGAACAGGTCAAAGACATTATAAAAAACAGAACACTATTTCTAATTGGAACAATTGCCATGTCGCACGGAACATGTGCAACATAATATTGCTTAAAAACTGATACATGAAGGATTCGTGGAGAGGAAACGTAACTCAAATACTCGGCTACTGTCTTCACTTTTAATGTAACAATTAAATGGAAACATCTGAGGGAAGAGGAGGCATGAAGACGAAAGAAGACAATCTCTCACCTAGGTGGAATCCGCTACTATAATCAGCATCCTCTGGCGATGAGAAGGAAAAAAAAAAAAAAAAAAAAAAAAAAAAAAAAAAAACAAAAAAACAAAAAAAAAAAAAAAAAAAAAAAAAAAAAAAAACTTAAAAAAAAAAAAAAAAAAACCCAAAAAAAAAAACCCCCCCAAAAA
>VUQI01020059.1:3085-25110 GCA_015106735.1 Paratilapia polleni | reverse complement strand
GGCATTCCAGGCTGAAGTAAAATAGGTGATCTAACAGGGAGCTGGTAAATAATTGGTTTAAATAGTGCAAATGATGGGGCACTTTAAACATCAGTTTCATAACCAAAGAATGCATCAATGAACGCAGCGAGAGGAACAGTGAGGAAAGGAATTATTTATATCTTGCAAATGTCGAGCGTAAATGGACACGGTTAAGCAACGCTCGCCACAGCCCCTCGCCAAGACCAATATTGTTCCAGCCGATGGAGCTTCTGGGCTGGAAAGAGACAGAGAGGGAAAAGGACCCCCTCTTCAATCACCACCTCTGTCCTCTGCTCAATAACAGCGGGGTCTCCACGGTACCCTTCAATTAGGTTGGAGTTTATGGCCCGGGCCGGCCCTGCACAGGGTCCTGAGGCAAGCTTTGTCTCCTGACCCAGCCACCACCGCTCCACGGGGCCACATCTGCTACCGAATGTGACCCATCGACGGCTTCTCTCTCCATCCATAATACTTTTTTAATAGCTTTTTTTTTTTCAGTTGACCTGTTATTCTGACATTTTTCTCAAATTGAATTTGCTTTTTTTTAACATTAGGTTATGCATTAATGTTTATACTCATTTCTATGAGAACAGAGAGAGAACTGTTATCATTCACCAGTTATTTGTCAAAGCCTCAGAGGGACATGTCAACGGACTTCCTACTACTGCTGCTGCACATACAACTAATCCTTACAGCATGCAGGACATTAGGAAGAAAGTATTGCTACAGCTCAAAAAGGAGACTTATGCTCCTTCGGTAAGGGCTGCAGCAGACTACATTTTACACCTGCCCTCTGTGCATATAGCTAGGGGGGTTACAAATCCCATAACTCACAAGAGGAACTGGGTCATTAAAATGAAATAGTAAGGGAACAGTGCAGCACTGTCTGTCTAAAACTTTTTAGCAGGCTATTTTTGGCTCTCCACCACCATGTATGCCAGTATGTGGTTGAACATAACCAGGAAATGACAACATCTATAATTCACCCGTAGGCTTGAATCAGAGGTAAAAGAGCCTAAGTTTAGAGGTGGTCAGTGTTATTCTGTTGGTTATTTCAGAGCTCCATATTGAAAGAGTCACATTACATTAAGGGCTCACCGCCATACTGAGGGAAACAAGTAGTCAAATGGACATGTCCGTCTCAAAGTGGTAATCTACAGTGAAAAGTATGGCCAATAAGAACTAGGTTTTGGTTCAATGGGGTCATTGTGAGACCAAAGTCGTCTTATAAAGCCAAGTACAAGTGTAGAGTATCTTGCTGAGGTTTTGTATATTTGGAAAAGGCAGAATGAAAGGAAGGAGAGAAGTTACATATTGCGGAGGAGAACCAATGTACCTTCATTAGGCTTAAATATATGCTTACATAGTTAGGAATAGGGAGATATGTACAACTGACAGAAGGCAGGGAAACAAAGTGAGGAGAGGAACGGCTATTTAGAAGGTATAAAGAAGACATGCCAGGGCCAGCAAATTTGAGAGAATGAGAAACTGCAATAACATTAACTGCTGTGAAGTGGTATGGATGATGGACGTTGCCACCCACTCATTTATGAAGTCCCATTGTAAAGCCTCAATTTGAGCATCTTGGCCATCGCCAGTGCAACTTTTTGAAACTGGCTGTGACAAGTGAGTGGATCTGACTTTAAAACTGAGGGACACTGCATGCTCACGCGGTAGTGACTTATAAATCACAAAATAGGCCCACCCTAAAGCATACCTTGTTAAATCCTCCTTTTTGATTCTAATGAGAACATAATTTACAGAATGATCACCATGTTGTGCTCTCAAGACTTAAGATGAGCGACTGAGACCATAAACTCTTTAAGACATGTCATAAATCAAGGATACTAGGGACGTTTTCCCATAGATAAACCCGACTTCTTTTTGCAACCGCAGGAATCACCCCCTGCTGGAAATTAGACAAAAAATATAGGTTCAAAGCAGTTCTGGTCATTTATTACTTTGGTAAGGAAGCTGCACTTGGAAAACTGACACTTCAGCAGCTTATGTTGCAGGAGGAAGAAGTACTTACCTCTGCACAAATCAAGTAAAGCAATTGGAAGACTCAAGTCTGGGTTAGGTGGGCTGGTCCACAGATTCTGCGAAACCCCCAACAGATACTGGCAGCACGGATTTGTCCTGCATGGCTACAGGCAGGCACACGCAGTTAGTTTCTCATGTGCAGTCAGGTTGCCAGTTGGCTAGCTTTCTGTTGGTGCACTCTAGCTCACCATATACAAACCAAATTGCTGTTTGGCAGCTGTTTGTAAATTGTAACTCATGTCTTTGTCATTTTGAGACTGCATGTCAGGGAATGTCTTTACAGGGTTTTTCAGTCAGGCGAAAACTTCTGCAAACGATTGTGGCATAAAAAGCAGATGGGGCTCGTGGGTGGGCGTCTTTCAGAACTAAGGGTGCAACTAAACTACTATCTCCAAACTACTCACGGCTACGTTTCTCTCTGCTGGTTGGCGTGAATCAGGCTGGTGGAAACAGTCACTTGATAGCGTAGCATTTTTGTTGATGTAGTAATGACAGGCTTATTTTGTTTTGTGTTTTGATTTGATCGGTTTGTTGCTTCTTAAGTGCTGTCCAGATTCCATATCACTAACCATAAAAGTCACACACAAATATGCAGTCTGTGGAAAATGGGGACCATTATCAGCAGTTCAGTTCAGTTGAGCTGTATAAATTTGATGCTGAGGTTTACTCTCAGCAACTATCTATCTAAACATTACAAGTTCTGGCTGATTGATATAAAGTTATGCTGTAAAGTACCTGAGGCTTGTCCTAAACTTAAAACCAGCTTCTACAGGGCAGCCTTAATTCTTTCTGCTGCAGTCCTTGTATAGCGTGGTTTGTGTCTTCTGTCTTCATTATGAAGCAATCAACAATCTTTGATTTATGGGGGTAATTTAACTATAATCCCTCCATTTCCTGGTTTTTACTTTCCGGCACATTATAGCACATTTCTGCTAAAACATTCTCTCTAACTTTGCTGTACCGGCAGGCCACGTTTAGGGTTAAGGTAATTGTACAGGGTACGTTAATGTGCTCCACAGAGCAGCGCTGAACCTCTATCACATCTGTAGGTCTAGTATCAGACCATTAATCCATCATTAGGCTCTCTGAGATGGGTAAGGTGGCTGGCATTTTGGCTGGAGGGTGCAAAGGCTCAGAGAGGTTTTCCAGAGGGCAAACCTTTTCGTCCTTCAGCTCCTTCACGACTCAGACCACATCAACACATAAAGAGGCAGTGGGGGAAAGAGGGAAGAGCGTCTCGCCAGAAATTCAGAGAGTGAAACATGGAGCAGACAGGAAAGAAAATGAAAAGGAAGGTAAATCCAGACAAAACGCTTCCCCTGATGACAAGCGTGAAGCAACTACACAGAAGGTTTCAGCGGTGGCTTCAAAGCACGAGGATGAGTGCAGATCAGTCATTTAGTCTGTTTTAGATGTGAACTCCAGGAACTGTCCTGACCAGCAGACCTCACTTTTGCCATCCCTTCTCCTCATCCTGCCCACCCACCTGTTGAAGAGCACTGTCTTGTTCTGGTTTGTTAGTGCCTAACACAGCAGATAATATATGCTTACATGATCGTCTAGTAGAGGTCCTCAGGGACGGGAGAGTTGCAACAGGCCGCTGAAGTGCGAATCTCCTGGAAGAAGAAAGATGGATACAGAAAGAGAGGAAAAAAAAGAAAGAACAGGAAAAATAAAACCATCAGTTTTCATGACCACTTGGGGAGTAATAAACACTCTGCTATGCTACAGAAAACCCGTTCTACAGTTCCATTCTGACAGCTGAGACTGGTGAAAGAAAAGAAAGGACCAAAGACTGAGGAGGTGAAGGACTGAACATCTCGCTACTGACAAAACTGGATGGATAAATCTGAATGTAAAATGTTCTTCTGATTCCTTTGGTCTTCACCCTCCCTCTTTGTGTGTGTATTTTTTCTCCTCCTCGGGTGCTCGTGGATACTTCCAAGAAACTGCCCTGGCTTCCTGAGTTCTGTGTTGCACTTGATGTGCAATACTGATGTGCTATTTTCCATCCACTTGCCGTCCAAAGTGGATCAGTACCAGTGCTATCATTTTTTGTCATTACTCATTTCAGGCCAGACATTGTGCGGAAATCCAGACTATTTTGGCAGAGTGAAGCAAGAATATATGGAGTAAAGAGGGAGAGAAAAGAGAAAGAGGATGGAACATCTGTGACAGTGACAGCACTGAAGATAGTCAGGCCAGCCTTGTAAGGAGGCGGGTGTTTCTTACCTCTCCTGGAACTGTTTGGATGGTATTAAGCTTGCACGAGGATTAGTGTCACCCTCGTGTTTGGCCTGCCACCAGGTTGCATCATCTTGGCTCATGATCTGAAGGATGGAGCCCTTCTTGAAGGCCAAACCAGCTTCCTTACACGGGATGGCTTTGTCCTCCTTAGGGTCATAGTCAAAGAGCGCCTTCACAAACATCTGAACATACATCAGTGGAGGGAAAGGGAAGAAAACAAAGATGTGGATTGAGGACACAACAGGAATAAGTTCACTATAAATTACCTTTCCTCCCTAAAACATTGTCATCATGGCTGCTTCAACAAAGCTCAGGGTGATTATTCTAGAAAAGTCACAGCAATCAGAAGGTAAAACCTGCAACTGCTGGCCAAGATGCTCTCTCAATGGCGTTCCATAAACACTTATGATGGACTAATCCCTATCACTGCTGGGTGTGTTGGAATTGCTCTGTTCCACCCCGTGACTTTCTCCAATTCCAAATACAAGCTAATATCAGTAATCTTTCCACAATGAGGAATAAACCTATACAGAGAAAAAAAGTTGTTTTCTTTCTTTAAGGTTTCATTTATTTGGGCATAGAGTGTTGCACACACCTCATTAACACAAAGAAAGTTGGACCGCATAGCGGAAAAAATCTCTACATCTTTTCCTGTTGTGGGCAGCTAGCTGCAACCTAAAACACCTTGCTGTGTCTTCTGTCCAAATTAAGTGCTGTCATTGTGTGTTATCGCTCCTAAGACACCTCAATACATGTGGAAACAGGAGGGAAGGGAAGTGTGTATTCATGTGAGAGAGAAAATGAGGAAGGGAGGGAGAGATTCAATTTTTCGATGTCCTGTTGATTTAAAGAGTGCTTTGTGCCATGTAGTGAAATTATGTTTAAGCAGAGATGTTTTGTTTGGGTCATAACAGCCGCTTTGGCTGCTAAACTCTCTAGCAGCATATACTCATACATCTTAAGATGTCCTGATTTTCTTCTCTTGGCTTGTTTTATTTTGGCCTGTACATGTTCAGCCACTTAGCTGCCCCTTGATACATTTACACAACCTGATGTAAGCGCGCAGGCTATTTTCATGAAGGAGTGGCTGAGCATTTGGCACTAACAGCCCATTATTCAGATAGATTCCTTAACCAGCCAGACAAATTTCAACCATTACATGATGACAACGGATGTAAGTGGCCCACCCTGTCCTCTCCATCTCCGTTACACATATAGGGTGGGCTGCATTATGAATAATGATCAACAGCCTTTGACCCCTGGGCCTAGAGAGCGGATCCAGCTCGCCTGCAGCCTGATAGATGAGTATGTGAGAAATGGTGCATCAGCACCACAGCGGGTGAGAATGATGGCATGCTGGTTGGAGTGACAGTTAACCCATCCTCAAAATGGATTGCTACAAGCTCCTGTCTATATGACTGATGATAATCTTGTCCTACTGTACGTGGCTGGACATCAAACCTCAATACTGTCTTGATACCACAAATGTTTCCTCAGCAGTCAAGTGGGGTAGTGAGTTTGGGTCTGGTCTGGGAAGAGAGCATGTTTAAGCCAAAAAAGGGGTTTATTTTAAATAAAATATATTAATAATCCTCAAAGCACGGTAGCGCAAATACGCTCTATGTACTTGTTACAGAGAGCTTGGTTAGTCGTTTATCCCTTCAGTACCATTCTATTGGATCATTCATTTGGATGTAAACAAAGATGTTACTAGTACTAGTTGACCAACCATATCATACACAGCTAGCCACGGTAGGCTGGGCTAATACGAACACAACAGCACAGACAATGTATATAAGTTTTAGTGTAAGGGTTAAATTCTTCTCAAGTATACACTGAGAATCAGTCAGTGAAACAGAGCACTTGAAAGTGCCCAAACAAGTGCCATCATATGGCAGAAAGAAAACACCAAAAATGGATAAAACCATCACCAAGTGTGTGTCTGAGATGATAACAACAACACAAGGATAGTAATTATTATGTTGCTGCAAAAACCACGATCCTAAGCTTCACACAGAAGTGTTAGTTGGTCCAACAGTGATTCATTTCTGAAATGTTAAAATATTGTAGCCCAGTACACTGAAAGCCTAGAGGGTGTAGTGTTCACCACAACTTTTTACACATGTAGCTTAAAGGCATGCATTTAAAAATTGATGCACAATGGTAGAATGAAAAAACAAAAAGAACATAGTACTGCAGTGCATTATAAAGACGAGCGTGTCAGCTAATGCAAGAGAGGCTTGGACAAGTGGATAAACCTAACAACTGAGCAAGGACAGGACCTACCTGTGGCTCCTTGGCAGGCGCCTCTTCCTTTGCACCAGGGACAACTTTAAAGGTAATGGCTCCTTGTGACTGGGCCTAGATAGTGGAGGAACAGAAGTTAGAGTAGTTTCAATGGAGGAATGGCGGAAACAGCAGTCATCCATCCTTGCAAATATTTTACAAGGCACCTAATCCAATGAAAGTCACATAATGCGAAGCACTGTTTGATTTTTCAACAAAGGAAGGGTTAGTAGGATAGGATGACTACGCTTGGCAGAAACAGAGAGTGTGGGGTGGGGGTGTAAAAGGAGGAGTGTTGAGAGCTCCGGAGGCTTTTGTGTCTGAGAAGGCCTCCAGAGTTTAAGAGACTCCGTCTGTGCTCTCAACTCGTCCCCTCTGGCAGAGTCCAGGCTCATGACGGAGCTCATTTGAGGCCTGCGGCAAAGGCTGCTTGGAGGAACTACACAGCATCAGCCTCATCCAGGGAGACCGTGTGGCTCAATGCATGTGGTCTAAAGGCCAGGAAAGACTTGTAGAGAAAGGCCAGTGTTTGGTTTTCAGCACAGCGAAGGGAGGCCCTGGGTCCTGGATGAGTTAGGGGAGGTTTTTGCCATCACAAACAAGGCCTGCTATTTTCGCCAAGGGAGTGGAGTTGAAACACACTGAAACTTTTTGGACAGTCTCACACGCATGCACAAAAAGATGAGACTTACCAGAATACGAATGATTTCCTCCGGTTTCTTGTCATCCACAGGGATTCCATTGACCTCCTTCAGTTCATCTCCAACATGAATCAACCCTGCCACGCATATACACAAACTTTACGTATCTACAGTCATTCTGATATTCCATTATTTTAATGGCCTAATGTAAGTAGAGCCACTAAATTCTGTGCATATCAAGCCTGAGGATGTGTACAGTGCACCAGATCAATGTTTATCATCATGGTGGCATTTGAGATTGGAAAAGAATCCAAATGTTATTGTCGACACATGGAAATTTGCCTTTGGCTTGGCTGCGGCCAAGCTGAAAAACAGACTGGACACAATGAATACAATATCAAACGGAAAACATGTGGACAAACAGCAGAGCTTCGCAGTACAGCTGTTGCTCATGTTCACTTTCAAAAAGCAGCTTGTTACGGTGTCTGGAGAAGAACAGAAGTGCTAAATTCAGGTTCAGAGATAATTTGAATATTTGCTCCTCTATAAAACTGGCACATTTGATTCCACACTACAGGCTCATATACGGAGAAAAAGGGCTGAACTGACCACTTCTGTCGGCCGCCCCGCCCCTCATGATCCGGGCCACAATGGTGGCTCCTGTGTGCTCATCACGCCTTATTGTCGCTCCCTATAAAAGAGTAAGAGTCATTAAAAATCAGATGAATTGAACTGTATTTCTGCCTCTCTGGCAAACATTGCAGTGTTCAAATACCAAATTCTAAAATAACTGTAAAAGGGATCCAGTTGAAATTCAAGGATTAGATAAACTGCACACAGGATGATCATTGTTAAGAACATGGTTGATTTAGGATTACTTTTCCAGAAAAGGTTGATATGTTTTCATCTGAGGTAAGGGATTTTCAACTTTGTCTTTTATTAGAACAAATCTACAGTGTCTCATTAATAGAGATGGATGCTTTTCAGTTCTATTTCATGTACAAGATTACGGTGCGGGGAATAGCATTAACTTCCCATATTTTTTTTCAAAATAATGTCACTCTGCCTCAGTGATCTTTGCATCTTCCATTTCACATATATGTGTGTTTAGCTAATGGGAAAACAAAGGTACGGTAGGCCAGTAAGGCAACACAAAAAGCTTGAAAGACAATCGCATTACGTCTTTACCCCTTGACATGATAAAGTGATCCACTGATACCATTTGTTGGGGTAGGACGTAACACTATTAGTAATATTAAAATGAAACTCAAATAATGATACACTGAAGGATCTGAAAAGATGGATGAGAGGGGAGAAGCTACAAGGTAGAAGAGCCATAGCACACCCACAAATGCACACATGCAAACCTTCCCTGCGCTCATTTATGAGCTTGGTGCTTAGCCAAAAAGACACACAGAGAAGAGTATAGTGTTTCAACTTCCTTATTTGAAATGACAGTGTTCAGTGGTGATGCATTTACCAGTAAACCCAAAATGCCTTTTTTCCCCCAGTATAATAAAACAATAGGCTCAATGGGTGCCAACCTGTCACGACCCTCCCAAAAACACCACTCAGGCACCAGCCTGGCTGGGATTTAGGATGGAATAAGATAGCAAACTGCAACCCATTGTGTGCTGTCATCCTTGCTTGAGCCTGATGACCTGAACCAGACAGAGGATGTGTCGTCTAGTCAACACATAGTTTGTCGTGGCTGCAACTCATCCTTCCACCCTTTCTTAGCTGTTATTCCCATCATCTGCAAAGACTGTTTATATTTCTGGTAAAAATGAAATAGGGTTGGAGCTTTCCTCACCTCATCCAGCTGCTTTGCTTTATTTCAACTGTCCTAACCCACTGCTGCCCGGGTCGGTGACTAGAGTGCAGCTTGCCACACCACTCAGGTTTGTGTCATTTTTCTGTTTACCTTCCTCTGACACATCCAAAGTAGTTTGGACTACTACCAACGATGGAGTTATTTTAAAAGCTCCTCAAAGACCAAAGGAGCCTCTGCTTTGTGCCACTTTAGGGATCATTAGCATGTCAACTTGGTTGTTTTTACAACCTATTCATACCTAATGGTTTTCCTCCTAGATAATGGTTTCCTCAAGGCCTTTGGTGTGCATTTAGAGATGGAAACGGGGAACGACATCAGGATAAGACAGTGGAAGGGTCTGCAGAGAGTTGCAAACCTAATAGAGTAATTGGGCTAATTAAAGAAACCTGAGAGTGTTCAGTAGGAGAGAAATCAGTGGGGCAGGTCATTGAGAGGGGACGGCACTGTCAGACCCTGGTGTCAGGGTCACATATAACCCCTGCAGTGTGACTTTAAGCAGCTGTCTATGATGCAATGGCCTCCAGAGAGACAGAGAGGCTTTTTTGTGTTAGTGTCTGAAAGAATAGAGCGCTACAGAGAAATAGACATACTATGACAGACAACAGGGTGAGATGGGGAGTCTGCGGGAAATCTCACAGGAGTACTCAGACATGTGGTCATTAACTTTCTTTCTCTACATTTTCATTTTGACTCACTTTTTTGGAGCTGGCTGATGGCCAGTGGTGTGATGGATGTTTTTATTGTGTCCCCTGAGGTGCCTGTTGGCTGGTGGCAGTCTTAAGGCTAACTAAACTGCATAGAAGGAGCCTTGGGCTCAGACTCTACAATGACAGCAGGTCATCTGCAGGCCATCTCTGGCTATCTATGGAATCTGCTCACATATGGTGTGGAGATATACATCATGTTTTGACACATATGGCTTAAATCATATGTTGAAACCCTGATGCCATTTACAAAGACCACTTTTACAACTTTTATTGCCAAGTGGCAATGATGATTATAGGGCAGCACATTTAGCATGCAAATATGAAGGAATGGGACTGCAAACCCACATTTCTGGGAAGAAAGAGACAATTTTATCCATTCAAACCACCCTGCTTTATGTGCTTTTACACTATGACAAGCACCGCTGGACATAGCTGCCTATTTTCCTTCTACACCTCACTGACTCTCTACTATTTGAATTTGAAGGTATTGTACAGTTTTTATACTTTGGGACTCTAATCTGACCCACTGCCCTCCAACGTGATGGACCCACATAGGCCAGCCAAGGCAGCAGTAAGGGAGCTGGGGGAGTGGGGAGCCTCCCTTTATAATCTGGCAAACTCCAGTCTGAATTTAGCACTGGTACGGTAGCCAAATGAGCTCTGACTGATAAGAGAAACCGAGGGAAGCCAAACACTCCAGAGGCAACATGAGCAAGATAGAACTGGGGTTAAGTGGAAGACTGGAAGAGTGGAAGCGGAAGAAGGGATGTGATGTGAGATTAACATAGACAAGGTGTGTACAGGTATAAAGAAGTTAAATTTAAGACCTTTTTAATACCACTTCAAATGAAATTATACTGTAGAACAAATGGAATGGAAATACACATCAAGCATGAAAGTATATTCTTTCCATATTAGTTCAAAATGAACAATAAATTCAAAGTATTTGAGTTTAAGTACACTGTTCAAATGTGTTTTTTCATGCAAAAATAAAAAAAGAAACAATATGCTTTGCTTTGTAAACACCATCAGGCAACAGCTTTAACCACAAGTGTTATTGTTACTCTCAAGGCATTTGGCATTAAACTTTTCCATTTCCATAATTTTTCAGCAGGCTGGCTAGCAAGGCTGTGTTCTTCTTCTCCATCTTTAGGTGTACTGCAAACCCTAAACATGCCCCCAACTAGGTGAAAACATTGGGAAAATGAGTATTTTAAGGCATTTCTTGGACATAAGCTTCCGCTGTTAAGTTAGCGAACGTATCCTATTAGTCTACTAATGTTTACACATATAACAAACTATTCAAACTGAATTGAATTTTTAACAAGTGTTACTTTTTTTAGGCTTGCAGTTTGCAGGAAAAGAAAAAGAATGGCACTAGTTCTATGCTAATTCTTACTGAGATTTGTAACGCATGTGTCAGCTCCTGCCACCCCATGTAAGACCTTTTCCAATATATGCATTACAACAGAGGCATTAAGGATTGTCTCTGCAGAGGCATAACGTTACTTTAAGATGGAAAACAAAAGAGCAAGACAAAAATTAAAAGCAGAAAGGGAAAGCAAAGTCCCGTCTCAGGATGAAAGCAAACAGGTGTGAGGATAGCTGGGGTCACTTCACATCAATGACAGCACCCTGGCCCTCATTATCTTAACCACAAGCTGCTGGAATAATCAACATCGCCTCGCATATTCATGTTTTTCTTTCTTGATTCCCAAGTTCTGGTTAACCTTTTTTTTCACTGCCCTTGATGCACACTACCCTCTCCCCTCCACCTCATTACAGTCTACAGTCAGACTTCATTCTCTCAATCCTCCGGGGGTATATCAGCCTCTCCTGGAGGCCTGACGAATGCCTTGGAAGCGCTGAGAGGCAGCTGGAACGAGGGGGACAAATCCAACCTCCTGAACTCAGCATCACCCTCCCCTGTGCCGTGATACCCTATGGGTGCTATCGTCAGAATCCAGCCATGCGTGGCCACTAATGAGGAGCGCCTGCTCTGTTAAACAAATACATAAACATCTAGGCTAGAACCTAAATAAGCTGTGTGATGTGTGTATGTGTGTGGGCGGGCATACATAAGAGAGAAACAGCATGGGTAAAGACCCTCAAGCACAGAGATGGGCTTCCTGGTATAGCAGCTAAATATTAGCATGGACTGATGGCTAGGTTTACGCTGAGCCTTCAACGCCTACTGGCACATGGAAGCCATTTCAGACTTTTCCTTGTGCACAGAAACAGTGGAGGAAGTCAGAAAGAGAAAGCCTACGTCTGTCAAAGTACATACACGCATGAGCGACAGCATGTGTAGGTGTGTTTTAGTGTGCATGCAAGCGTGTCTGTGTGTGCTTCGAGAAGAGTGTAGCCACGGGTTACAACCTGAAGTCGGGCCAAGAAGGCCCGAGAGAAACCTCAAAAGACGGGATGATTGATGCTGGACAGTCGCTAAGCCTGATGAATGGGCCATGCTATGTTAGCAATTAAAGACAAGGCGCCACTTAACCATCAAGTGGCCCAGCTCCGCTATATGCATGGAAAAAGATGGTTAAATAAGTTACATTGTTAGGGACTGATTCTCTCTTCCTGTTGTCAACCATTGCTATAGCCAGTCTGTGTAGGAATTAAATGTACGAGAAAAAAGAGCAGAGAAATTCACCATCAAAAATAAAGACAAGGAGGGGGTCATCTTGGCCTGAGGTAAGCCTTCTAGTTGTGGTCGATTAGTCATCAGTAAGGTGATCCCAAAGCCTCCACTCCTAACTTGATCAGCTCCATATGCAGCTAGCTCTTTATCTCCATTTCTAACACTTAAATGAATCTGATTGTTATTGTTGGGCTGGCCCAAATGCAACAGCTCAGTCTCTGCTGTGTGATGAGGAGAAGTGGAGCGACGCTTGTCCATATCAAGCGATTCCCCCCTTGCAGCGCATGCACTGGAGCGCACATGCTCACATGGCAGCCGCATTAAGTATGTGATGACAAATGGCTCACACCTCATTCAGTGCAGACAAAAAAAAAAAGAGAGAATAGGGACTGAAATTTGGATCCCCTCGTGTATGAGACTGTGCGTTTATTAGAGGGAATGGAATGGAGATGAGATTGTCCAGTGAGCTGTCAGCGCGCAGTACAGCCACGAAACGTTCAGCAGATAAGAGGAGTAAGACAAGCCGAATGTTGGATTTCTCATCATGTTAGGTTGGCTCGGATTGGCCACGTAGGGTCGCTGGCAAACTGAGTATTTATGTGGCAATTAGAGTGCCCCCTGGCTGATGGAGTGGATGGATGGCTGGATGACATGATGGAAGCTGGCTGGCTTGTACTTTGGTTGTACAGATGACGAGAGGGTTGGCTAGTTGTCTTGGCACGGCTCACGACACGTCTCAGGGTCTGGGGCAGGCTATGTGTGGCCTGTCTGGTAAGTCCCACAGTGGAACAGATGGATGCTAGAATCTCTTTACCTTCGCCACGGCCACAACTAAAGCCACTGCACCATTCCTAACCTGCCAGGGAAAACAAGCATGGCGATCCATTTCAAACACACTGCCCTTGCCCCGTAACGACCACTCAAAACATCGCCCCGCAAACCGAGCCGAATGCCATGGCATTTGACAAACATTATTTCTCCCTCTAAATTGAGAGCGACAAGGGAAAACAAACAGACAGAGACGCCAACGTGTTTTGACATGATGTCACTTAACAGCAAAAGTGTAACGGCGACAATAAACTCCTGCCGACCGCTGTGTTGACTGCTATGTTTAGAGGTATAAATACGCGTGTAGTGGAAACACATGCTGGCGTTCTTCGCACCAGATGTCGACCATGGAAAAAGCAAATACAAAGTGGGAATGGGCCTCCTGGACATTAAAATACAATTACCTCCAATCATATCTGGTGTTGGAGTGTGTCATTTCATCTTACCTCACTGACGTGGCATAGAGCCCCGCACACATAACACGCATGACCGTTCCACACACTGAGCCCAGCATATTTACGAGTTCTTACATACTTCCTCGAAGGCCGCCGACTCCGGTGCTGCTCAGAAGGAGTAAAATCGTGTAATATTAGTGTATTCGGTCAAGATCAGAAAATCCATTTAGTGTTATGGCCACCTATAAAGATTAATATGGCACTGTAAAGAATTAGCAGGAGTCCAGATGAAAATCGACATTATTGTTGAAAAAAGAAGCTGGAGAGCAGTGAAAGGTGCTTGAGATTTTATGTCAAATGATTTTTCTAGGTGATGCAATAGAGCTGCTGCTGCTGCAGGCGATCCCCTCTGGGTGACCTGTTGCATGCCTTTCCACCTGTTTTATTAAATCACTTGCGAATGCAACTAATAAAAGCTACTCCTCCCGCCCTACCCTTCCTCCCTTATTCCTAGACTCTCTCTCAGCACTTAAGTAGGCTCCGGTTTCCTTTTTTATTTCCTTAACCCCAGTCTTGACCTACCAGTCGTAATTAACAAGTATACTGAAAAAAAGCAAATTGTGGGTCCTTATTATGATAATTACAGGGACCAGGAAGGGCAAAGAAGAGAAGCAGCCAGGTAATGTAGTGCAGAGAGCTCTCCGACAAGACAGCTCACCTTCATTTGTCTTCCTCCCCTCCCACTTTAAACCTTAATGTTAAAGCAAGTCATTACCCAGTTGCTGTGAAAACACATTCAGCAGCCCACCTCAGAACTTCAGACAGGTGCCTGTGAACTTGGGTGTGTGAATCTGGGTATAAATGCGTGGCTATCTCACCAAGAGTGTGTATTTGTTTCCATACTGTTCGCATGAATCACCATGCCGACACTATGGTGATTCATGACGACTGAGTGGAATTGCCGTCTCCTTGCAAAAAGCTGGACAGTGCCAAATATTTAGTCATTATGTACTGTATGTGTGTGTGAAAGTGCCTACAAAGAGACAGTTGTGTCAGAGAGAGGTCTATCTGTGCTCTGGCATTGTTTAGTGTTTTCCCTGTCGTTATCCCGGGTAAAAGAAAACAGCACTTTCACATGTCGTTTCTCATTTCCAAAGTGGGCTGGGAAGCAGGGCCGCTCATGAGCAGCCGGCCCAGTGGGCAACAATGCCCACATTCAGCCTCCGAGCTCTCTGGCTCTCAGATGCGGAGCGGAAAACAGCAAGAGTGCTGGGATGTGTGTCCACATTTATGATTGCACATGATGGGAGGAAGACATTTTATTTAAGAGGGCTGTGAGATTAGGATCTGGGACTGCCTCAGATGTGGCTTTGGAAGTCGTATGTGTTTTCACATTCACAACTCAACGGGCTGCAGGGATCGCTTGACTGAGTGTTGTACAAGAACACACATTCGAACAAACACAGGAGGCTTTTCCATGACTGCTTTAAACTGCTTTGCAATTCTTTGTACTGATTTTATTGGACAGGACAAAAATACACGTCTGACTACATTAGCCCCAAGGTTTCTGGACAGAGTTCCCACAAATTTACATTTATATTATAATGATGTAAAATTATACGACTAGATCTTATCCACAGGCACACAAGTTCTTTACACAAACACATACTGTATATAGACTTTAACTTGTAGCATGACCACCCAAAGCTGCTCCATTATAACCTGAGATAAACTTGATGTTAAAGTGTCGACTAGCCAATTATGTAGTGCATAGCAATTCCACTGACACTGATTGGTCCCAGTGAGGGGATCCCGCCTTCTACACCTGCAGCTAAATTGTTTCTTCACGACAGCCTGTGTGCAAAACCTTACTATTTAGTAACCCTGTCAAAAGTCTGTGAACATGTGTGCACCTGTATGCGTCAGTGCTTTTGTTGTACACCTTGTGATATAATATTCCATACTCTCTCTCTAATGAATAATTCACCACATTTCACATCAGACTGACGGCTGCAGGCCACAGACCCCTAATCAAAAATAAAACAGCTTCATTTTAATATGGTTTTCAAAGCCATGTAGCTAAATATCAAATTTTTAAGCATCAAATTTTTCACGCTTGAACATCTTGACCACCTTTGCATGCAGTCTTAGGCTTATTCCACCCTAATGAATGGTTGTTATGCATTTTTGAAGATGCTCCCTTAGACATGGTAAACTGTGTGGCTTTGATTATCTATCTGAGTCATGTGGAGCTTTGTGTGTTTTTTTTTAACCCACACACAGAAAGTGCTGAAGTAATGATCTTTAGAAGTTTCAGAAGATGTCCCCATTGTCCCCATCAGTCCTCAGATGGCATTGCTCTAAGATTTCCTATGTGACATCATTTACAACATGATGACCTCTCAGTACACCTAAATTACCTTTCCCTACAAACACAATTGTTTTTCTCAAGTTGCCTTCAAGAGTTATTTCAAGTTACTGAAAACTGCGTACATCTTTCTTTCAAGGAAATCAATGGATTTTCAACACACGGTTGGAAGGCCAGTCCTTAAGACAGTGTCAGAGCTGCCACGGGCCTAACGTTGTCCTAAACATTTGCAGCCAATGTACCTTCTAAAAGCAGTGAAGGGAGGCAATCTGCAATAAATAAATAAATAATTATTCTAAATTTGGAGAGCCAGTAACACACCTAGAACATTATTAAAAAAGAAGAGTCAAAATTTTAGGTAGAAGAGGTGAACACCAAAGTTCAGTATCTATACAAAGGTAAGACCAGCCAACTCCGAAGCTGCTGAAGATTCCACTGTCCTGTGAGCAATTTCACTTGTGACATGCTGTGTGCAGAATATTTCATTAAGTAAACCTGTCAAGCGTGAATGTGTGCACATACACATGCAAGGTTTTTTGTGGCACAGCTTGCAAAAGTGAGCTTGCAAGTTTGCGTCTGAACAGAGTGCACAGACTTACAAAAGAGAGATCTCATAGAGATAACAAAATATACAATTCTACAAACTAAGCTTAAAGATCTTCTTCTTCTTTCAGCTGCTCCCATTAGGGGTCACCACTGTGGATCATCTGCGTCCATCTCACCCTATCCCTAGCACCTCTTCAGTCACACCAGGCCTCTGCATGTCCTCCTTCATGACACCCACGAACCTCCTCTGGGGTCTTCCTCTTTTCCTCCTGCCTGGCCACTCAATATTCAACATCCTTTCTTCAGTAGATCTACTGTCCCTCCTCTGCACATGTCCAAACCATCTCAGCCTTGCCTCTCTAACTCTGTCTCCAAACCGCTCAACCTGAGCTGTCCCTCTGATGTACTCATTTCTAATCCTGTCCATCCTGGTCACTCCCAACGAAAATGTTAGCATGTACAGAGGAGGGACAGTGGATATACTGGACAAAGGATGTTGAAGATGGAGCTGCCAGGCAGAAGGAAAAGAGGAAGACCACAGAGAAGGTTCATGGATGCAGTGAAGGAGGACATGCAGAGGGTTGGTGTGACAGAGGAGGATGCTGGGACAGGGTGAGATGGAGGCAGATGATCCCTAAAGGGAGCAGCTGAAATAAGAAATGGCCAATCTGGGACTTTGGAAACCACTGCTGCATGATATCAATAAGAAAGGATATCCATTTATGGTCATGCCAAACACACAGCTCTGGCTGTGAGCACTGAAGCCCCACCCGCCTGCTGTTCAAACATTTTGCTTATGAGGGGCAGCCAATCATAAGAAAGTTGGCTTAAAAAGGGAAGGAGCTGAAACAGCGTGTTTCAGACAGATGATGAAATGAGGGGCTGCGCGAAGGCCCAGTAAAAGATAAAGAAGGATTATTTTGAACTGTGAATCATGCAAAGCTACTCTAGCAGAGTCCAGGGGTGCAGTGAAACTATAAACATTTGTTTTACAAAGATTCCTGACTGAGTAAAGCGACCCAGAAATATATGCAGCCATAATAAGCTGGTCCAGTTCTGTGAATACTAATCCTTTCTTACCTCCTTTAGCAGAAGATACACTGAACCATGCTTTATGAAAAGAAACGCGATAACGCTGCTCTATAATTCATAGTGACGCACCATCAGATGGAAAACGATGACCAATGTGTGACAAGTGACAGATCATGTAAATGTTAATTATACAGTAACTGTGTTTTCTATTTCATGTCATTTTTTTAACACACATGTTCACCTGGCAGCTGGACGCTCGCTCGTTCGCTCGCTCGGTCATGAAACAAACATAAGAGCCTGCTGCAGGTGAAGCAGAAAGTCTGAAACGGCACGTCAAAAAGTGTAATCCATCCCACGCTTCACCTCGTCTTCCAGCTCGCGCCTTGGGCAACAATGTGTTCGACAACAAAAAGATGAAGGTGCTGCAGTGGAGTGAGCTCAGAGAGACAACAGCATCAGAGATGGGAGAAAGTGTCGTCAGTGAGTGGAAACAACAGCAGCCAAAGCAGAGGAAAGTCCTGCTTTCAAACCATTATCAAAACACAAACGTGTTGAAAAGAGCCTTTCACTGGTAGAGGTTAAAAATGTCCAATGTGTCCTGTGATTGGTGCAGAGCGGAGGGAAAGCCATTCGGTCAAAATCCAAAATATAGGGTTCATCAGGCTGCCGGGTGGTGCATCAGAGATATAGTCGTGGTATCAAGGCGCCACCTTCAATAAAATGTATTCTATTCAACATATTTGTGCATAAACATGAAGTTTAACTCAAATTAAAAAGATAAAATCAGCACCCTCTTAAGCACTATCACATCACATTACAGCAGATATACAAAAGAGGAAACAGTCAAAACAGAAGGATGTAAAGTTAGAGGACATCCATCATGTACAGTGTGTGAAATTAAAAATAAAATAAAATTTAAAAAAAGGAGTAAAGCATATTCAAATTTCCTCCCATAGAAATATATGGGTAACACACAAAGTAAAGGCCAGGAAAGACTACCAATTACAAATATATACCTGTGAAAATTACAGTTTTCCATGAATTTAAAGGACAAAAACACCACAGAAATCTGATCTGCTTAGTGGATCTAAAAAGATCAGATTTCTTTCTATATAAGATGAATGTAGCCATTGTGAAATCCCCTACACAAGTCAGTGTATGGATGAAATGTATCATACATTTCAATGTATAGGTGTATGCTGAAGCCTCACTTTAGTATTTTGACCACCGCGATGTTGTTTTTTTGGAGCCAGAAGTGGCCATATTTGGATGAGAGGGTGGAGTGCTAACTTATCAGCTAATGCTAGTTATTTTGTTTAGAAAGCTGCATCCACGGACTGTATGGGTACATGACCAATCATCAGCCTCTGGGGTGGAAAGATTAAGCTGATGCTGAAGTGTCAAAAACTGCAGTTCCTCTAATGTCCACTCGAGGCTCCAAAAGTGAGTCAGTCCCAGTCAAAAACCACCTGATGCTGTGACGAAAGTGTCTCATGAGGACCGTCTTCATCAGAGTTATTAACAACAGCTCAGATTAGAGCCCACATCAGTGCTTCCCAGAGTTCAAGACAAGTTCCAAACATTTCAGCTGGAAGAGACACTGCTGCTTAGAAACCACAACTGAGAAGAAGACCAAAAAGATGACCAAGATGAAGAAGATGAAGAAAAAGAAGATCAGGACTATAAAGAAAAAGACCAGAAAGATCAAGACCAGGAAGAAGTATAACAAGCAGAAGAAGAAGAGCAACAACTACAAAACAATTCAGTCCAGACCGTCCAAGAAGTCTGAGCTCCAGTTTTGGTGCTCAGTGAAATTCTAGGATTTGATTTGGATGTTACTGGGCACTGATTAGCAGGTATCTGTGTCTGTGTGATGCTCCCTTACAATCCTCATCATTCACTGTGGTTCTGTTATGTTTACATTAGAAGTTATTAAGAATTTATAACTTCTCAGGAAGGTAAAATCAGGTGGGAACTGTTGTAAATGGTGACAGCAGTAAAAATCTACTGAAAAACTGTGTTGAGCAGGTTGTGGATGTATTCAGGTGGAGTCACTCAGTTTCACTTTGTGGACTCCACCTTCCTCAGAGCGGTCAAACGGCGTCGGATCCATTTTGGTCGACGACAGCGAGCCCACACAGAACTGAGCTGAAATTAATCACGAGTCTGGCGGGCGGCTACAGTACGGCCGCTCCATGCATATTTCATCCATCCCCTGCACACCGCGACTCGATCAATCCTTCATGAATAAAAAAACAGCCCCATTTAAACTGAGACCTGTAACCTTCTGCTGATCACATGACCCCGCAGTCCCACTTATAACCCTCCGCCCACTAAGAGACAAACTCACCTGCACCAAGACATGAAAAGAAACCCTCAACACTCAGGTGCATTTTGTACTTGAAAACAGGTGAATTAAACTGTAAATCTTAAGAAACACGAGCCTGAAAATCACCAAAAACTAAAGTGGTTTCTGTTCCTGAGACAGAAAATGTCAAAAAAACGTTAAATCAGCTTTTTTATAGCAGTTTTATTTTCTGCTTTCCTATTACAGGTAAAGCAACTGATGTCACGGTGACACTGGGACATTAAAGTGGACCTATTCTGATTTTCTTTATTTTCTCCTCATCGGGCAGTGCTTTTTACTTCAAACAGGAAACTAAAGTACAGTTTTTCTTTTACCTCCCTGCCAGTCCATCTCAGCTTTTCATCTTCACTCGAGCCTCCCTTAAAAAAAAGACATTATTGCCATCCTGACATTTTGTTGTGATTTGGTACTTTATGAATAAATTGAACGTGATGGATGTTAAACTTTATTGAAACATCTGGAAGATCATTTTACTGAAAGAATTTGGACCGTTTTTAACTCTCTGTGCTTGTTTGATTTGGTAACTGTAGGAGAGTTTGGATCTGCATGTGGATTATTGACATCAAGCTTAACAAGGAGATAACTTTGGAAGACCGAAAACTAAACAGCAGTGACGTTTGGAGGGTTGGTGACGTCGGGCTAGCTGACATGCTGATGTGCTACCTCGTGGCTAGCTGCAGATCTATGGTTAGGCTAATATAAACACATTAGCACAGGAAGATGGAGGACGAGGTTTAAATTATTCTCAAAGAAAGTTCATGTTGAGGGTCCCCGATGGGCAGAGTCATCATATGGCAGGAAGAAGACGCTGTAAACGGACCAAACTTCAGCCCAGAGAACGTCTGAGATGATTCATCCACAACACGAGATTACTCATTAATGTGCTGCTTGCTTTCAGTTTCTCTCTACCTTCTTCTCTTTTTCCTCCATTCATTTCCCTCCTGGTGAATTCGTTTTGCCGTCATGAATCTTTAACGGTACCTTTAGTTTGCGGCTGCCTGAGTCACTTTGGTGAATTTGGTTTTGATGGCTTTAATATGGGCTCTGACCTGCATCCTGTTTGGAAGCTGCAGGTAGACGTCACCAGGTTTCCCCTCATAAATTATCCGTCCTGCTGCCGGGGAAATAACAGCCATCACAGCAGCGGCGGTGGCGGATTACTAATGGGCTGCAGCTAAAGATTTGCGGCTTGGGCGATCTGTCAGAAAAATAATAATAATAACAGAGAGAGACGGGTAAACGCAGCTTGGTGTGTGTGTGTTCCTGACGTGACTGACACCCAATAAATAACCCATTTCAATTTCTGAAGCAGTCATGATGATAAACTCCACAACAGGCTTCCACGCTCACCTGTGTTGATGCATTACGTCCCTCTCGCGTGACAAAGTGGCTGTTTAATCACAAATCTGTCGCCGTCTTACAGCAGCGAGCCTCCCGACTGAAGCGCCGGTTTCTTCCAGGAACCATTCTGCAACAAAAACACATCTGAAAACGGGCCTCTGCTGCCTCGGCGTGAGCAGATAAATCCATGTGTGATTGAGGAGTCGCATCTGAGGAGGAGGAAACATTTCCACCGCTGCCTGTTTGAGGCCTGTTTTCCTGCTGGTTTCGGACATCAAAGCTGAAAATAAACCTGCAGCTAAAAAAAAAAAAACATTGATGAAGTTATAGACAATACAACAGAATACAATGTTTTACCAAGAGGCAACCTCCAGGATTAAAAAACAAAGTCAAAGCCAAAGTGCCAAAAGCTGCAGTTCCTCTAATGTCCACTAGAGGCTCCAGCAGTGAGTCAGTCCCCACAGACTCCCATGTTAAAATGTCCAAGTTTACAGCAGAAATAAACATGTTTGCTTCAGTCTCTATAGACTGAAGCAAACATGTGACAAAGAAGACTTCCCCCTTCATAACAACTGTGCGGGTGGTTATTTTTTTATAACTCACCTGTTTAAATTGTATTAAGGCTTAAAGTTTGCATTATTAGGGGCGTGGCCTCTTTGACTGACAGGTGGATGGCGACACTGGCGGCTGTAGCTGCTAGCTGTCTGCTAGACTTCATCTCAGC
>VUQI01020057.1:33296-45700 GCA_015106735.1 Paratilapia polleni | reverse complement strand
TTTTGTTTTTTTTTTTTTTTTTTTTTTAGCTAAATTTAGGTTTCTAGAATGTTCACCAGGAATCTGGAACATTCTAACAGAATTCCATTGGGGTTTAGAGAGTTAAAGATAACATTCAATTACAGTCTTCTAACACTGAAGTCCAGGGGTGGGCAATATGTCTTTCCAGAGGTCCTTACTGACTTAAAGTAAAGATGAAGTAAGGGCCACATTTCAGACAAGTGAATTGAAACTTACAGTTGACAGTGGAAATATTTATAACATAAAAGAAAAATCTACCTAAATGCTATATGACTATTTAAACTAGCCAACATCTTTTGAGCTGGTATGCAGCACTGAAAAGGTCACTGATGAAACGCATTGGAATAGAGTTAAATACTAGTATAGACTCATTGCAGTCACTTGCTGCAGATTCCTTAGCATAATGCAGCCTCTTATTGATTTTTGGGGGGTTGATTTGTTTTTCCTTTTAGGATGTTGCAGGCCTGATTGAGATGATTCAGTTCCGTCCCTCAGGCATGCCCATGTGTGTTCTACTCTTTGAGGATGTTTTAATGTTCTCTATCTTTGTTGGTGCTGCAACCTTTTTTTTGCTAATAGTAGTTTCTCATTTGATTTGCCAGTTGCAACCACCCCCCTGCACCAACCTGGTTCACATCAATGAATAAAGCTAAAAGCTGAACAGCTAACAGCTATCTAAGGTTGGATATTGCAATATTATTGCTATCATGTATTCTTTTGGGGATGATAATTGTGTAGTGAAAATCTATTGTGACATCCCTAATAGGGAAGGAGATTTTTGGTCTTTTTGGAGCTTTACCCACATGAGAATCTAAAATTCAGGCTCAGTTTTGACAGATTTCTTCTTTTAATCTTTCTCACAAGTCCTCAAAGGAAATGTTAAAGTCACTCGAGTATCCTTTTATCATCTTAAACATCTCAAGCAATTCCAAACCGGAAGGAAAAAATATGTCTAGATCACAACAGTGATGTCCCCAAGCTCGACCTTGTTTCCACTGCTGTCAGCTCGCATGACAAAATCACCTAACAATAACCTGCCAAACATGTATTTCTCATGCTGTTCTTATTTTTTATCATTGAATCTTAAAGCTGATGACACATTTGGGGCAGGGCATGATGGGACAAGAATCCAAGGGCACACACACACACAGACACAGACGTATACAGAAGCACAGTGCCTAGACTGGCTCTACTTAAATGACTTGACACTCTGAAGGAAGCCATACATCAACCTGTTGTTTTTTTGGCTGGGCATCACCAGGCTCAGCTGGGGAGTCAGTAATGCTATGGTTGCCATTTATCAAACGACAGGGTTACTGCGGCTCTGGATCAACGGGTGCAGCCGCCATAAACAAACAAACAAAACGGGAGGCCTGATGAATACAACCAGGCTGCCCAGTGGGAACCGAAAAGGAGGGGGGGGGGTGCTGTCGAAAGTAAGTGAAGCCTTAACAAAACAAAAACAAAAAAAAACAAAAAAACAACACACTAAATAAAACATGAAACAACATCTTCTTATCGCTTCATGTACAAATAGTCACTGATATAAAAGCAGTTCTTTAAAAGCTTTGATCACATATATCTGCTGGTGAGTATCAAACTGCAGCTTACCCCTTGATTTTTTTTTTTTTTTTACTCGTAGCATGGGAACAATATATGGCACTCTATTTAGAGTATTGTACATATGCTGCTCTGGCTCTCACTATAATTGCAACCCATTCTGTATTCAGGATTTCCATCTCTGTATTAACTTCATTATCTACCTTTCAGATTGAATTGAGAGGAGGGTGCCTTTACCTCTAATGGTAACGGCAGAATAATGACTTACTTTTTTTTTTTTTTTCCTTTTCCATCTATGGGAGTAAGTCTATATATTACATTCAGTAAACTATTATATATAAAAGCATTTAATACTCAATATATGGAATGAAATATATCTATATGTTTATGTATATACAGAATTAATTCCACAACATGGAATTATGAGATGTGGTAGTAAAATCAAACATATGGATATTTGGCATGAAACGTGGCTATAGAGAATGAAATCCAGATTACAGTCACCGGCCACTTTATTAGGTACACATCGTCGAACTGATAATGCAAATATCTAATCAGCCAATCACATTGCATCAACTTGATGCCGCACAACCATCTCTATGGTTTACAGAGGATGGTCCGAGAAAGAGAAAATATCCAGTGAGCAGCAGTTCTCTGAGTGAAAATGCCTTGTTGATGCCAGAGGTCAAAGGAGAATACCCAGACTGCTTCAAGCTGACAGGAAGGCAACAGTAACTCAAATAACCAACATAGGTATGGAGAATCTCTGAATGCACAACACATCGAACCTTGAAGCAGATTGGCTACAGCAGCAGAAGACCACACCATGGATCCATCCTGCCTTATATCAGCTGTTCAGGCTGGTGGTGGTGGTGTAATGATGCGGGAGATACTTTCTTGGCACATTTTGGGCCCCTTAGTACCAGCTGAGCATTGTTTAAATGCCACAGCCAACCTGAGTATTGTTGCTGACCATGTCCATCCCTTCATGGTAAATGGTAAATGGACTGGTACTTATATAGCGCTTTTCTACTCAGTTTCTGTGTACTCAAAGCGATCTTCATGACCACAGTGCACCCATTTTCTGATGGCTGCTTCCAGCAGGATAACACACCATGTCACAAAGCTCAAATAATCTCAAACTGGTTTCTTGAACATGACAATGAGTTCACTGTACTCAAATGACCTCCACAATCACCAGATCTCAGTCCAATAGAGCACCTTTGGGATGTGGTGGAACGGGAGATTCACATCATGAATGTGCAGCTGACAAATCTGCAGCAACTGTGTGATGCTATCATGTGAATATGGACCAAAATCTCTGATGAATGTTTCCAGCACCTTGTTGAATCTGTGCCATGAAGAATTAAAGCAGCTCTGAAGGCAAAAGGGGGTCCAACCCAGCACAAGTGAGGTGTACCTAGTACAATGGCTTGTGAGTGCATATGTATGCATATATGTAATAACTTCCTAAATTGAATGCCATCATTTTTTGGATGGAAAATGATTGAAGATAAAGAACTGCTGATTAGTAGAACTGCTTGCTTTGTTAATAAAAACAACATAAAACAATTAAAAATCCCATCGAGGTGACAGTTGAAATAATATTTCCTAGCTTTCACATTGTTACCTATTTTAAAAAGAAAGTATGCATAGGTCTACAGAAAACAGTGACATTTTACCATACCGCACCCTAAAGGAAAATCATTCTTCACTTCTTACAAACATTACATACTCAGACAGTGTGCAGATGGACAAAAAAACCCACAAATCAATTCCATATTATATTTAGCTGTCACATTTCACCAGCATGGCGAAATATCACAAAACAGGGGGGAAAAAAATAAAAAAAATGTTCTCAAACCAATTATATAAACAGAATTTAAACAGTGAGTAGCCCGGTTTGTTTGGCAGATGGCATCAGAGTCTGGATCCAGACTGTGCAATGGATCGTTTCTTAAAGTTTATTCAGCACAGGCTAGACAGTGAGGCTGTTAACTAAGAGGCTGATTAGACCAGAAAGTTGGGAAAGTACTCATCATTTGATCTGGATAATAAGACATAAACATCTCTGTTTTTATCAGGCTTTACATGAGCCTAAAGTGCTCTGTATTTATGTGAGCACGTGCTTGTCTTTATACAGATTTTACTGTGATTGGGTCCTTGACTGACCCTTTTAATGTAAATACATTTGCCATGTTGTTCCATGTTAAAAAACACTTCACCCATAGTGCATTCTGACCATAAAGCATCCCAATGACTCCCCCATTCTGGATTCACACAAGACCACAGGAACAAACACCTCATTGCCTGCTGAGTGTTAAACAGAAACTAAAGGCATGAAGAGGAAAGAAAACTGATCAGTAATTATGGCAACGTGAGGTAGAAGAGGAGGTGTAGTAGTGGGGGTAAAAATCGGTTCAGTGCTGATGAACATTTGAGCATTTCTACATGCCTGAAGGAATTCCATTAACCACTCTGATTAAAGTAATCATTGGAGCCATCGGTGCCTGTCAGATGCCATCCCTGCCCTCTCAATTACCCAGATCTCCTTGAACTCAATTGCTCACATCATCATGGAGACCGAGTGGCAGGAATGCAGCGAGGCAGCGCTGAGGATGAGGCATCTTCAGCGGGGGGGAGGCAAGGCATTGCTCGAGCATATGGAAAATGTCCACCCTCTCTACCTGTCTCAGTATACAGAGGGCAACCACGTATTGGCCTAATTATCATTTAAACATGCTGTTGCAGCATTGGGTGGTACAGTAAAAGAAACTGAAATGAGATAAAGCGTACAAGCTGAAAATAAAGAAGAACTTGCAGGGGTGTCAAACAAGTGGCTTGGGGGCCGGCACCAGCCTGCCAGAGGATTCAATTTGGCTCACTGGATGGCCTTCAGATTCGGACATTGTTTAAATCATAAATATATAAAATACTGCTTTTGTTTACTTGCAAAAACTCTACATGTAAAAATTCTGTGCATTTATAGCCACTGTATGCTCTGTAAATTATAACATACCTGTATTGACAGTAGATCCACTGAATGTGGAAAAACAGACGTTATTGAAATTTAATTATTTTTACTCATTTTGTTAAGACACATGAGGCTTATTAAATGTGAACATTTTCAGAATGCACTTGCATCTCTTTACACCTTTTTGCAAAAAAGGAGCCATTTAGAGGGGTGGCTTTTTTTTTAGATGGGTTGTTATGAGATCAAATTGGCCCATGAATTAACATGAGTTTGACACCCCTGTCTCTAGGGTAAGAGTTGGTTAATAACAAAAAATAATAATTCCATTAAAATAACAGTTATTTTTAATCACCAGCAATTAAGTAATACAACTCTTCAAATTAAAAGCCTTACCACCATATAAAAAAGAAGAAAATCCTCACTTGTTTGATGTGTCATCAAAAAGGTTAAAATAAATTTTTGTTGTTTGATCTATCAGTTATTTGAAAAAAAGGATTCAACATCCAAATACTATATTATAAAGATTTCTTTTTAAAATAATTTGCTACATATATCATTCATTTTAATCTACACCATTTTGGCCTTAAAAAAAGAAAACAACAGAGAATAGATGTCTTTTTTTTCTTTCTTTTTTTTTTACACAACACATTCTTGACAAATCATTTGTGTGCAAAAGAGCTCATAACACATAAGCAAGACAGTCTTTTTGACAATTAATTTGTGGTAAATTTAATTAACTGCAAACTCAATTAAAAAAATTAATAAATGAATAAAAGGATCCTAAAAGTATAAGGGCTGAAACCTAACATTTTTGCTGAACACTTTGACCTTGTTTTCGTTTTTTATATGAATCCATAACACATTTTGACAAATCGTTCTTATGCATAATCAAGACTGTCTTCATTGTTTTTGACAATTACTTTGTGGTAAATTTGATTAAAAAACACTTAAAAAACACTAAAGTATAAGGGCTTAAACCCAGTGCTTTCTAGCTAATATTAATTCCTGACTTCAATGCAATTCAATACTTTGACTTGTTTTGTTACTTACATAAAACTACATAACACATTTTGAGAAATCATCTTATGCATAAGAAATAATAATGCGTAATCAAAACTGTCTTTATTGTTTACTGAAGTCCTAGCTTTAATCTACTTGAATACTTTGATTAATTTCTGTTTATGTGATTTCTTTCATAAAATTTTCCAAAAGCAAACAAAACAGTAAATATTCCAGCTTTACATTATGGACACTTATAGGCAACACGATAAATGTGCAATACACCAAGAGTGGGAGGAACCGGGGCTGAAGGGATGCCTAGAGCTGCCTTTTGCCCCTAGGCCCTGTAATAAGTAAATGCGGCCCTGTGTATTTGTAGCATCAAGCTGATTTTATTTACCATAAACACAAAACTTTGCCAACGCCATCTGATCAGCTATGAAATATAATCTTAGCATAAGTCTGCTAAACCAAATCCAGAAAATGTTTAATTAGCCGGGTATTTTCATACACTGTTAGAAAATAATTCCCTCCAACTTAAAGTCCATGTACTGAAAATAGCAGAGTGATGAGCCAACAACTTCATGCAGCTTGGACAGATTTCATGCGCTGTCCCACTCTGATTCAACATTGATTAACTCTCAAATGGTGTGAAAGCACTCTTTTAGTTTTCTCAGGAAAAAAAAAAATCTTTTAAACAAACTTAACTGGTGTCTTCTGAACTTTCCTTGCTGCAAGCAAAGCAAAAGAGTGAGGCCTCTGTGACAGCTACATCTGCACCTACATCACGCCTTGTGTTGCATCAGCCCCGCATCAGATTCCACACAATAAGTTTTAGCCATAAATCATGGGGGCTTGTGTGTAACATGAAGCAACACATTCGGAGATATTTCACCTCAGAGCTTCTTTCCTTGTCTGAATACAAATATTGACCACTGCAGGAGTCTTACTGTTTTTGTGAAGGATTATTGCTGAAAAAGTTCCACAGCTGGCTGCCAGTGAATGCACTACATAGTCATGCAAAGCTTATAGAAGGCTATAAACTGAATAATCCAGGAAAGGATAATAAACTCTTTGCCCTTCCTTGATGCTTCCATTTGTGTAAGGACCTAAAGAGCCCATTGGCTGATTAAAAGCATTATTTCAACTGGAAGTAGTCGCCCCCCTCCCCCTCTATCTGCATGCACACATTATAGCCTCCTGCAGCGGGATTCTCAATGCACCCATTCCCCATTACACTGGGACAGAGTGATAAACCTCCACACTGGGAGTTTGCGTTGGAGAGATGTACATACGCACGCATACTATATTAACAAGCCCATTTGGAATACATGATTCAGTGATTATGTAATTGTGCTAAAGCATTTTTTTTCTCTTGAACGTAGCCAAATCATCCTGAAAAATACAATAGTCTAGGAAATTAAATAATAACAAAACAGATAAAAAGAAAAACAGCCATCTGCCCACATTTTAAACAATTTGTCAATGCACTGCTCAGATCCTCGTTGAACCTCAGTAAACTATAAATGATTTTCTCTTTCAACATTGGCATCAGAAAAATAAATAATGTCAAAAATTGTCAGTACTGCGACATCCCATAGGCCACTAATACTGGGCAACTGCATGCACTTCTTGGCTATGATTCACATCCCCTGCTACATGTATGACACATCCACAGTTACACTCAGTTCCAGGACTCCTCATCTCCCAAATGGTGCCTTCTGTTCTCATTCTGGGCTTCTATGAAAAGATCCAACAAAAGAAGAGGACCCAGAGCATTGGATTTTTTTCCTTTTTTTGTCACTGAGAAAAGGCAGCAGGCACCACATTGGTAATTGAGTAAAAATTACTTTTACATACCATAAAACAGCAGTTTTCTGCAGGAAAAAGTAGATTAAAACAACATAAATTCATAATTGTTCCTTTTGAGTTACGAATTAAGTGACACATTAATGTATCTGATGTGACACGGCTTTTTTTCCTCTTCCTTCCTTTCTTTTTTTTGATTCCTCTCCAGAAAGATCTGTGCCCGTCTCAGTTTGGGAACATTGAATTCCTAAATGGTGATGCTCGCTGCACACTGAAAATGGTGGCACAGTGCATCCTCTGCATTTTTATAGATCTACTTTGCATATTGGATTTAAGTGGGTCAAGTGAGGAGTCACTTAACAAACAAGCACTTTTTTCAAAAAAAAAAAAAAAAAACAAGCTTTTGAACATATTTTCTTATATTTTAGACAAACTTCACCTACAAAACTGTTTGCATATTAAACAAACCAATTATGTTTAGACACCGAAAACTTGATCCAGTACATCTTAATCACTCTATATTTTATACCCACTGACTTTGCAAGGATGCTAAATGATGTTTATATAAAACACCTGCTCATTGGCAGACGACAATGTGGATGAAGTTGTCATGGTATAATTGCAGAAGGCCAGCCTTACATAATGGTCATTGATTAATACCCATTGATTCCAATTCTCGCTGAAGACCCAACCTGCCCATTTAAGTGAAGCATGTATACACTGTAGCTTTATCTTCTTTGGCTAGGCCAGAAAAGACAAGGTTGTGTACTTAATCAATGTATTGTTAACTGATTACAAAACAAAACCATTTTTAGCTATGGAAAACTCTCTTGATTGTAAATCTAAAACCCAGATACTGAACCGACCTCTTTCATAGTGTCACCAACACCTTTAGTTTCCTCATAAGCACATTATATGAACCTGACATCATGTTTATTTGATGACAATAACATAGTTTGGTCAATATAGTGCAATAAGTGCAAAGCAATCAAAACAAAAGAAACCCATTATCGATAGAGAATCTGCCAATGCTCGTATAAAAATAGGTGTTACATTGATTAAAATACTAGTATTACACAACATAATTAATACTTCAAATATAATTTATGAATTTTTGTTTTGATAACATATCAATTCTACATATTAAGAATGAATAGCCATATTCATTTTTAATATAATAATCTCCTTTATGAGAGCTCATTGAAGGCTAACTTGCCTTCCAATTCCAAAAAGTGCAGAAAGCATACAAAGACACTTCTTTTTTTTTCATTTTTTTTTTCATCTTCTTCAAATGACGCAGTCTGTTTTGAACATTGGGGGTGTGCCACTTTCAGAAAAAAAGAAAAGAAAAGAAAAAAAGAAAAGAAAAAGAAAAGCCACTTTTACAATGCAGAGCTACAGTAAATGAAACTAGAAACATAAGCCTTTCCAGGAGGATGATGGGGTATGATGACACAGGTAATATTGATGTAGAATCAAAAGTTTTGAAAAGACATGGCAGATTATATCAATAAATACTTACTTACAGACTACAGCAGAAAATAGTCCTACACAGTTTTGATGATCTGCTGTACAGTGTTTTTATGTCCAGGTGTGATTTTTATAAACATTTCTTTTTCTGATTCACAATATACCTTATGTATGGTTATATTCCTGAAAATGAAGTTGGGTAAGATTTACCTGTACACTTACATTTTTGTGTGTTATTCGATCTTCACCATAGAAAAATAGATTTTGCATCATCAGTTAAGCAATTTTGTTCATCCATGTCTCAAGAAAGCTGTATCCATTCCTGTAATGTCATGTTTCAGAAATAAGAATAAGATTGTTCGGCACACCCCGTTTCATCTCCTTCTCTTTTGCTTGTTTGTATTTGTGCCAAGGCACCCTAGAAACTGAGCCACTGTTTCAAGGAGGGTCAAGAGAGAAAATGCTTCATTACATAAACGACTCTGTTGATCAGAACTGGCTAAAGGTGGTCTGTTTCTCAAGAACTTCGAGGTAATCAGGCTCAGACTGCAGTTTAGCTTTTAGCTCCAAATACTCGTTCCTGTTGGGCTCGACATAAACAGTACTGGGTGCTGTGCCATAGAGCACTGTTTCTCTTATTCTCTCCGGGTGCAAGAACTGACGTCTGACATCAAAATTTGGGTTGTACGTGTATGACACAGGCCCTGTGTACTTGTACTCTAAATTGGCCCCTGCTGGGATTGACGGGATGGACTGGTGAGGCGACTGCTTATCAGGCTCAAGGATGCCTCTGAAGAAGTGGTCTGCGTCCTGGACAGGGGAAGGGTTTTCACGTGGCTCAATGGTGCTAACACTGTATGTAGGGCTCCTCATCGTACTACTATCCCTCTCCTCATCCGGGGTACTCCTGTATGTGACCTTGAGCTCATGGAGGTCACGGTAATCCTCCACTGTGTTTCCTTCTCTTGACCTGTAAATGGGATTTTTGCACATATGGCCCATTGGATGGGGAATATATTCATATACATGACCAGCCGGGGCCTTAACTTTAGGGCCAGAGCGGTTGCTGTAGAGGCTGTACTGCAGGTTAAAAGAGCTGACATCGGAATTGTTGGTGCTAGTGCGGTCGCTCTGTGACTTTTTGCGCTTTTTCATGACCACAACAAAGAGCCCCGCAGCCACAAATACAGACATGATGAAAACAAGCAGGAGGCTGAGGATGAGGACAGAGAGGGGGACAGTGCTGCTGGGAGTGTTGGACCTCTGCGGAGCACCTGTGGTGACAACGTGTTCGTCCATGGGCTCCTCTGTAGGCAGAGTTGGCGAGACATAAGCTTCAGAGTAGTCTGGGCAGAGCTGCTCTGACGGGACAGAACGCAGGTCCATTCCTGTGTGGCGTTTTGGCGTCTCACATACGACCTCGTTAACCACAGTGCCTGCACTGAGCTGCTCGAGCCATATCTTCATTCCCACTATGTCGCATGAGCAGTCCCAGGGGTTCTCGAACAGATCTATCTGCACCAGCAGCTTGAGCTGATCCAAAACACCACTCACAGGGAGGTTTTGGAAATGGTTGTTACGCAGATTAAGCCTAGACAGGGAGAGGCTGGAAAAGACGCCCACAGGTAAAGTTTTCAGGAGGTTATTGTTAAGGAAAAGCAGCTGCAGATTAGGGAGGTAGCGGAAAGTGCCCGCATCAACCTCCTTGATTTTGTTGTACTCTAAATAAAGATACTGCAAGTTCTGCAAACCAAAAAACATTTCTCCTGTAAGCCTGTCCATGAGATTACCATTCAAATACAGCCTACGCAGGTTGGTTAAATCCCCAAAAGCCCGGTCGTGGATCAGAGTTATCCTGTTGTTTCCCAGGTGAAGCAAATCCAATCCAGTGGCGTCAACAAAATCTGATCTCCGCACCACAGGGATGTAATTTCCAGTGAGATACATTTTTTTAGGATTGTATGGCTTGGGTTTTAGGTCAGAAATGCTTTCAATCTTTCTCTCTTGGCAGTTGACATTTAACCCAATTTCAGATATCTGCAGATTACAAGTGCAGGCAGTGGGGCAGTCCAAAGGCACAGGAGATTTGGTCTGAAAAGCGATGATGGGGCCATAGTTGTATGGGTTGCCGCCTGGTATTCGAGAGGTGGGCTTTAACCTAGTTCTGTTATATTGCCGTGTGCCCTTGGTAGGCCTAGAAGAGGACCTAAAAACAGCTGAAGAGGTGGCAGAGGCTGTGACAGCAGCTGGTGTGGTCTGGTAGTATCCATTAGTGCTGCTAGGCGGTGCAGGCCTGACCGTTTCTTCTAGAGGTCTTCGTGGGCAGAGCTCCTGCTTTGACACCTCATCCAGGTCTCTTCCATGGAGCCTGAATGGCGTCTCGCACACCACTTCTCCAACCAGAGCCGTGTAGGCTATACTCTCCAGCCAAGCCTTCAGAGCAATGAGCTCGCAGGAGCAATTCCACGGATTCTCCTCCAGTTGTAATTCCACAACTTTGTCCATGTGCTCCAGGAGGCCAATGTAGGGGAACATTTTTAAGCGGTTCCCCCTCAGGTCCAAGTGCGTAAGGGGGACATTCCGGAAGATGTTCGGAGGAAGGGCAGAGAGCAGGTTGTCATTCAGAATCATCACTGTTAGTTGGTGTAGTTTGCTCAAAGCATTGGGTTCTATGTTGGTGATATAATTATAATCAATCTGTAGGTATTCCAAGCTCTCCAGTCCTGCAAAGGTGTCATCTCTCAGAACTTCTATCTTGTTGTTATTCAGGTGCAATCTTTTTAATCCCTGGAGTCCATTAAAGGCACCCGACTCTATCTCAGAGATATCATTGTTCCCCAAGTGCAGGATGGTCACCCCGGTGTAATTGATGAAATCATTGACTGACAGCTTCTTCAGGAGGTTCCCCGTGAGCAGGAGGTGGTACATGGAGAACTGGACCGGGCTGATCTCCGTCAGCCTGATGATCCCCCGGTTCTCGCAGCTCACCGTCAGGATCCCTTCCTTCTCCTCGCACGTGCACAGGTTTCGGCAGATCTCCCCATAATTGTCATACATCTCAACCAGCCTCAGAGATGATGCAATCAGAAGTATTATTTTTAGGATCCAGATATGCATTTTTCCTGGGAGAGGATGCCCCAGCTCACTCAAGTGTGGTACCAGTATGAGGTGTCATCTAAGGAGGGGAAAGAAAAGGACGAGTTGTGTTTTATACAGCATGGGCACAGGTGCAATATTTACAAAAATGCAGTTTTTGTCATTGAAAAGAGCCCAATCGACAATGAGCAAACATAAGATCTATTCATGTCACACACACACATGCACACACACAAACACAAGTAGGCCAGTTAATATTTGTCCAATATGCAGATGTGTTATGTCGGCATCCTTTTGATTTCGAAGCTGGCAGAAAACAAGTTGCATGTGTAATAACTGCATGCATAAAGGATGCTATATATTTAAGTTAACACAACTACCCGCTAGTGGACGGCCACTGCGCATTTTTGATAGCTCGCCTGAATTCCAATCCATCTTGTTAGGAGGAAAAAAAAAAAAAAACAAAAAAACTATC
>VUQI01020057.1:14183-31001 GCA_015106735.1 Paratilapia polleni | reverse complement strand
TTGATTCGGCTGCAACAACCATTTGATTTGTCACTCAGAGATTTAGCTGTTATCCACCAAGGCTTTTTTTCCCCCCCATGCTTTTGAAAGTCACCACTGGACACGCCAAGCTCTTCATTTGTCATTAAAACGCCACAGTTCTTTCTTCTCAAGGAGCTTTGATTTCCTTTTAGAGAAGCTGGAAGAAGATGCCTGGCACTCATCCTGGATGGTTGAAAAAACATTCTCTGAGGCAGCCTTCATATAAATTCGTGGCACTACTGGAATATATTACCACCTCAGCAGCACATTGTTCTGCCCCGCCTCCCAGCACTGGACTCTGCTGTTGAACAAGCAGGCAGCTATAGGGCTGAACCATGAAGCCAGAGCAGGTGTCCAAAACTGCAGTACCCCAAATGGCCACTTGAGGCTGGCTCCAGAAGTGAGTCAATCTCCACAGACTCCCATGTTAAAATGCCTAACTTTAATATAACATGTTTACAGCCTGGTATACAAAAACAGTTGCAGTCTCTAAAGCTAATTTCCCCATTTCATGAAAACTGCAGAAGGGGTGATTTATTTAATTAACTCAGCCATTTGGCTTAAAGTCAGGGTTGTGACTGCTTTGACAAATATGCCAACACAGGTGGCTCTAGGTGCCACTGACTGCTAGGCTTCATCGGCACCCATTCCAAGTGCCCTGAACTTCCTTCGGCTGCCTTTTCCACGATCCTTTTCTGTGATCACCTTCCTGATAAGTTTATGACCTCAGACTCCAGTTTTACAACGTGCTGAATACAACATTATGTTCATTTTGTAAATAAGTGTGCCCATTAGACTCAAAAACGAGGATAAAGCAGGTCATGCTTTACAGCATGATTGACAAATCAGTAGCCTTTGAGTGTGCAGGGTCCCTTAGTTTCTTAGTCAGAGCTACTCCTCACTCATCATGTCTGGTTTCCACAGCAATAACGCTCAGCTTGGGGTTTCCCAACAGGACTTCTCTAATCAATGGGTGACGTCAAGGATACGCCCATCTTTTATAAGGATTCTATGTGGACTGGACCATGTGTTTGTGGTAGTGCCTTTTGGAACATTTTTATTGGGATTAACTGACAAAAATTATCCTGCTGTGAGGAACAGCCCATCCAAGAAGTTCTGGTGAGTCCAATATCTATTACTCTATTACAACTCTGTTACTTAGCGCTAACCCTGCTTGCTAGCATTAGCTGATAACTTAGCACTCCACCTCCTACTATAAATTTGGTCACTTCCTGCTACAAAAATAAAAACATGGAGGCAGTAACAATGTTAACACTGGGGCTTAAAAATCCAAAATCAACGTGTTACATCAGAGTGGCTGCATACATCTTTTATATACAGTTTATGTGAACAACCTGAATTTTTAACATCAACACCATCATCTTCATAACATCTTTTAACATCTATTGATATGATAGGGCACATTCCTCATTAAGATAACCTTTAACCTACGATTAAGTGAGTCGAGTGGGTATTAAAAATGTAGCAGACAATTAAGCTAAAGCAAACACATCCCACCTCTTTATGGACCCTTCTTTGGATTAAGCCCATAGTCCCTGAAAACACACATTTGCAAGAGATCTGCATTGAAAGAAATGAATTTACTCAAGGATTAGGTTTAATCCAGTTTTGCACCCAATACTCTAATGCTGCCATGTTGCTGTAAGTGCTCTGTATTTTAACAAACTCATGGCTTATTTGCCCCCTTTTTGAAGAAGCAAATCAAGTCAAAGCCACAGCTGCCCTCTTACCCTCTTGCTATGGAACAAGAAACTTTAGAAGCACTTAACTAAAGCCTAAACAGAAAATCGAATTAAATCTAGCATATGGTGGGCCGCCATGTCCAAAGAGATTTCCCACTTAGTCAGTATTGTGTTGTAATAAGTCAACTCTTATGCTCTCTTTAGCATGCAGGGAACGACAATAAGCGGATGTGGCATCCATGCCGCCTTTTCAGAATTAACCGTGGAGATGCTTTGAATTATCGTAAAGTCTCTAGCTCTGTAATCGTATTAAGAGTGGTCTATCCTGTGGGGATGGGCGAATCAGTATCTATAGAACCCCAGTTGGAATACAGCGATGGAAAAACTAATGCAGCAGGGTTTTTGCTTCCTCCCTCTGGAAAGCACTGTGGCAGGCTCCCCTGGGAGGCATCGTGGCATCATAGCAAGGGGGTGTAGCTGTCCTAAATCATTTTTTGCCTTAAATGACTTTGTGTAGTGCTGATAGGAGAGGTAGATAGCCTTGATAAAGTTGTGCCTATATGGTGATGGCAGTGTGTTTGTGGAAATGTCTTTAAATATTACTTTGTTGCATCAAATTTTCACCAGCTGACACAGGTGTATGTCAGGGAACATTTCTGTGTGCAAACACATATGTTGCCCTGTGTTTGTGTATAGACATTAATCTCCGCTTCACAAAGGCTAATAGGTTCATAAAAACATGAAAGCCATTACCACAGATCTGCAGCATAAAGCACATTATAGTGTAGTATAATCAGGTCTAGAATAAATAGCCAAGATATCAAATGCAAATTAAAGTTCATGCTGTTGTGATCTTAACATGCGTCTTTTATATGAACTCATCTCAATGTATTTTTTACCCTATGAAAGATTTTTTTTAATGAACATTAGCACAATGACTGTTAAGTAATGCAAAGTACAACAGTGTTTCCAAAAAAAGTCAGGACACTGAAAATTGTAAATAAAAACAGGGAATATTTAACTGAAAATAGTACATAAAAGTTTTGTAATAGCATATCAAGATGATTTACCTACTAGACCCCTACAAACACTTGTTGAAATAATTACTTTTTAAGAAAGGGTGTCATATCACAATTTTATAATCTGTTTACATCCTATTCATCAGGGGGTTCACATTATAAGCTGCATTTGTAGAACGAAATTTTGGAAATTTAAACCTTAGCAGAGGACTGGAAATCAGCTTGTGCTGTAGCTCATACTCAGACTGTGAATACCCACACCAGATTAACACACTATAACTAGTTAATAAGAACATATGTAAGTCCCGCCAAGTTGAAGCATTACAAGTAAATATCCAAGAGATATGTATTAAATGTACAGTCTAAAGGAATACTGTTTTGAGGAGTACAGAAAGATTAAAACATTTTGGGACGACTGTAAGTCAGAGTTTTCAAATCAAAGTACTACTGAGATGTTTATAGTTTTTAAAATATATAATGTGAATACTTTTAATGTGATAAAAGCAACATGTTCCAATTAAATTTGAATATGTGCTCATTTAGTACTGTGTTGCGTCACTACTTCTTTTCTCATTTCTGTAATGGTTTGAGAACTAAGGAGACCAATTTAATAGCAAAAAGCTTCTCATTCTTGCATGATATAGGACTCCAACTTTCAACAGTTCAAGGTCTTCTTTTCTTTTCACAGTCTGTCAGAATATTTTCAGTGGATGACAAGTCTGGACTACATGGAGGCCAGTTTAGGTCTTGTTAGCCATGCTGGTGTAATATGAACAGAATGTACTTTAGTGTTGTTTTACTGAAGTAACCAAGACCTTTTCTAAAAAAAAAAAAAGAGAGAGAGAAAAAAAAAGAATTAATCTGTATAGGAGTCTATGTTGCTACAACACTTGTATACAGTGCCTTGAAAATGTATTCATACCCCTTGAACTTTTCCACATTTTGTCATGTTAAAATGCCAATAAAATACATTTAAGTTTCTGGTTGTATGTGACAGACCGACACAGAGTAGAGCATAATTTTGAAGTGGAAGGAAAATGTTACATGGTGTTTAAAAGTATTTTACAACAAAAAAAAAAAAAAATCTGAACAGTGTGACATGTGATTCAGCCCCCTATACTCTGGTACCCCTAAATAAAATCCAGTGCAACCTGTCTGGTGTGTTCCTTGGTCTTGATGATGCTGTTCATTCACTAATGATCTCTAACAAACTTCTGAGGTCTTCACAGAACAGCTGTATTTATACTGAGGTTAAAGTACACACAGGCGGACTCTATTTACTAATTAGGTGACTTCTGAACGCACTGGTTGCACTGGATTTTATTTAGGGGTATCAGAGTAAAGAGGGCTGAATACTAATGTACGCCACACTTTTCAGATTTTTATTTGTAAAAGGTTTTGAACACCATGTATCATTTTCCTTCCACTTCACAATTATGCGCTGCTTTGCGTTGGTCTAGTTTGTGTTGTAATGTGACAAAATGGGGTTCAAGGGGTATGAATAGTTTTTCAAGGCACTGTATGTATCATTTGGCATTAATGGTGCCTTCACAGATGTGCAAGTTACCCTGCAATGTGCGCTAATCCCACTGCACCATAATGGTTGCTGGAGTTGAAATGTGTGCTGAAAACAAGCTGGATACTCCCTCTTCTCTTTAGCCGGAGTATACGGTATTCATAATTTCCAAAAACAGTTTCAGGTTTTGATTGATCAGGCCATAGGAGTTTTCCACTTTGCCTCAGTCCATCTTAAATGAGCTCAGGACCAGAGTGAGAACAGTTCTGGATTTTTATATAAGCAGTTATTTCCACTACTGTCTGCTTTTAATGTTACTACTATCCGAGGGCCTGAAGATCCCAGTCTTTCATTCTCTGTCCATTGCGCACTGAGATTTCTACATATTCTCTGAATCATATAATTATGTTATATGTCTTAGATATCTTATCATTGATGAGGACTTCAGAGGATCTAAGAGGTTTACATTATTAAAGCATTTCCCCCACAGTCTTTTACAGAGTGGTGAACCCCTCCCTATCTTTATTTCTGAAAGATTGGAACATTATTTTTATAACCAATCACGCTAATTGATTCAAACAGATATTAGATGTTTCAACCTGGTGTTTTTAAAGCATTTCACAATTTTGAAAATCCACAACTTTCAAAATCAATGATCACTTCTTATAAAACGAGTGAAAAAAAATTTCAGTTTGAACATTTGAAATGACATGTTTGTACCTTTTAAGTGAAATATTGGCCTTCTATTTTTATCTAGATTTTATACAGTGTTACAACTTTTTTGGAATAAGGGAGAAAAACTACCTTATATTTAATTTGGCGTAGGTTTGATGGCATAATGGCTGGCAAGGAAGCTGCTGGTTTGAAAGTGCCAGGCTATGAATCAGAACAAGTCCATATACTGGAATCCAGGAATCAAGAAAGAACTTTTGGTTTCACTGGACCGAAAAAAAGAAGAAGAAAAAAACAACAAAAACAAATAAACAAACAAAAAAAGTTATTCAAAGAAGTGGCATGCATCAGAATCATTACATTTTTATGCACTTTACACACTTCAATCTAGCTGTGCTGATGTGACATGAGTTGTGATGGTATTCTTATGTAAGTTCTGGACTTGGCTGCCTGTGATATAGAAGAAAAAGCTTTCTTCTAGTCAGGCTATGAGCCAAAAGTAGTGGGTAGAGGAAATAATTTAATGTACCTAAAAGAAAACATCTCTTTGGGGATATACAATACATCACTGCACCATTGGTTGTTTTTTGTGATTTGACAACATTTTACATTTTATTCAGTTCCACTTGAAGAAAAGAGATCAGTGAGTGTTTTAGTATGCTGACTTGTTTGTTGGTGCAAATACAAGTGGATAAATATGCACTCTGAATAATTTCCTCTTCTGGACCTGGAGTTTTATTGTAGTACATGACATCAAGTAAATGAAATATAGTTTCAGTTACAGTTTAGCTGATTTTAAGTGATTTAGTTATAGATATTGCAATTATGTACAGGTTAGCTGTAAGCTAAATGCCTGAGATACTAAACAATTAAAGCAGCCTTCCTTGTGCTACGTTTATAAAGCCTTACAGTTTAGGCCTACATTATTTTTAAGCCATTTTGACTGTTTCCCTTAATAAAAAGTGAATTCTTTTGTCAGCAGAGAGCCTGATATGCATTGTGCTATGATTAACTTATGAAGTCTCATCTGGCTTGGTTGTCCAGAGGCCAATTGGTGCTGCTAGCAATTTCCGTCATAACCCAGTAGGTCTAGAACAGGTCTGCGGGGCCAGGATCCATTCAAAAACCTGATAATGTGGAATTAAAAAACAATTTCACTTTGACAGTGCAATCCAACTGGCACATCTTCTCCGCTGATAACAAGATGCAGTCCAGAAATCGCTTTACATAAACAACCTTGGATGTAGTTTTTGGCCCTGTAATGGAATGAAGGCTAATGAGACAAGCATGGATGGATAGGATGGGGAAGTGGAAGCGTTTTGTTGCTCTGTGCTAGTGTCACTCCACCAATCATGCCACTAAATGGATTCAGTCCTTGCTGTGCCACATTTAATGCAGCTCCCATCAAAGCTACAGTACAAGCCCATTTGCTGCTTTTTGGAAACTATATTGAACATATACAAAAAACATATTCACATTAATAATCTGTAGCTGGCCCACAAAATGCCTCTTGATGTTTCTTATTTAAATATATTCATGAAGACACCCTATAAGCCATCCTTGAACACTTTTACAGTTGATAAACTTCATAGCAATGCTTTTGACATTATGGCAGCAGGAACAGCAGTTTGGATGCAATAAATAAGAGTGGAAATTACACAGCAGTACTATTAGAAATAACTCCGGCTAAAAAAAAATGAAGGTTAACTCCTAATTCTCCGGTAGCAAGTTATTTTAAATAGTTACATTTCATCTGGAAGATAAAATTGTGCAAAATTATTAACAATAATGAACTTTGCCTCACATACTACATTGTACAAAAAGGAGGTGGTTGCATGTGGTAAATTGCATTGTAGGATGGCCATTTCCAGCTACCTTCTCATTCAATAAAGTACTGTGCAAAGTCTCAAGCCACCCCTCTTTTCTTTATATTTTGCAAGGAAAATAGGAAATAAGTGATTTATTGATTTGTTGAAACACGTGCAAACATAATTGGAAATACAATATATAAGGAAAATAGAGAACTGCACAATTCTAATGAGCTTGAAAGTCAATATTTGGTATGAACTCTCTTAGGCAAGCTTGTTTCTATCAATTTTGACAAAATCTCCAACACCACTGGCTGAAATGCAGCCCCAAACCATGACAGAGCCTCCACTGTGTTTTGTATGGTTGTAGACACTCACTCTTGTACCTCTCTCCTGACCTCCTCCGTACATACCGACGACAATTTGAAACAAAAAATTCAAATTTAGATTCATCACTCCATAAGATCTGTTGACACTGATTTTAGGTCCAGTTCTTGTATAATTTGGCATATCTCAGCCTTTTCTTCCTGTTTCCCTTCCTTAACAATGGCTTCTTGACAGCCACCCTTCCACTGAGACCATTTCTGATGAGACTTCAGTGAACAGCAGATGGATCAACTGAAAAGCCAGATGCATCTCTCAGGTCCTGTCAGGTCTTTGCTGGATTTTTTCCTATTTCTTAAGGACATGACTTTCAGATACTGTTCATCTGCTGTAGATAGTTTTTTTTTTTTATTTTTTATCCCTGCCACTTCTTTTGTCCTCCACTTGTCTTTTACTCAATTTTTTTAAGGAAACACTGCACACCTTGCCAAAATATACCAAGTTTTCAACTGATACCTTTTGGGAAACACCTTGTTGGTGCAGAAATAGTATTTTATGCCTGTCAAACTGTCATCTTTGGCATTTTTTGTTGATTTACCTAAAGAAATGGGAACAAATTGTGTTTTTGTGACAGGCTGCTAGTAACAAAGTGCCTAACTATACAATTTAAAATTGTTTTTTTGTTGTCTGTTATGTACAAACACAATACTGGTTCATCCCTTGAGTTTGGTGCCTTATTATGCTTAAATGATTCATAGGTCAGTGTGAAGTGGCTTAATACACACAAAAAAACCTTCCTCTGAAAATGGTCAGGTACAAGGACTGGATGAGTGAAAAAGCAGCCAATGTCCAAAGAAAAACTTTGAATGGCCTTCAGAAAGTCTGGAGAACTATTGCTCAAGAGCACTTTAAAAAATTACAAGAAAGTCTGGCTCCTTGGAAGCAAAATATAAAGAGATGAGGGGTGGCTTTTTTGCACAGTACTGTACTGTCATGTAAACTTTTATCAGATCAGAGAATTGATGTCCATTATGAGACTAAGTTCAATGATATGGTTTAAGCCATATAAAATTGGAATTTCCACCTGACAACAATGTCACAGAATTCCTTCAACCACAAGATCACTTGGCAAGGTTCTGTTTCATCAGTTCAGTTGTGATTTAATTGTTGATAGACCTCCTCTCCCCATAAACATGCATTAGGAGATACTGCTTCCACATAACAATGTGGGGCCTACACTGAAGCACGCAATTCAATAATTGTCCTCAGAATAAGCAGTCTGGTTACAACTGTATATGTTTTATTCTACTGAGTGGCAATAAACACAAATCCCAAAGTTCACCTTGACAAAATAATAGGTTAGAGAATACAAGAGGGGGTCAGTTTTTAAGAACTTAAAAATGTTGTTTTGCTTCTATAATTAGCACATGTGATTTCAGTGCATATTATTATATTATATAACATAATCCACCCATGGTTTTACTGATATGTCATCTGTGTCTCCTGAAGATTTTTTTTCTTTATGAGGGCTAACCTGGATTCATAAATTCCATAAGAAAGAGGGGGAAAAAGCCTGAAAATAAATTCCACACCACAGATTTTCTTTTTTTTTTTTTTTTCATTTTCAAGCTTGTGTCCAGCCTAAAGTAACATGATTACTTTTTCAGATGTTGACACAGTATTTTTGTATCGTTGTCCTTATATATCTGAGGCCCTCCTTCTATAGGGTGGAAAAAGTATTAGAACAGTTTCAAATGTAATGACGTTTACAACTCCACCACCACTCACTGTAACCTCAATATCACATTTTCCAATGTTTTGCCTAATAAAGTGGTAATAATTGCATTAAAAAAAATCTACTTGCAATCATATGAAATTATTTCTTGCATCAGTGCCATCATGAGAGTTGATATCCTTTGCACCCGTTTTCTGATAATGCTACCTGTCGATGGCATGGTCTCTAATGAAAGGCGTTGGAGCTAAAGCCTGAGCATTCATCACAGCTCCGGATGATGTAGAGCTTTGGTGTGAGTTCCCACCAAAGAGCGGGAGCACAGCTGCTCTGACAGCCATGATTGATGGCCAAAGCAGCATGGTGGGGTTGCACAGGGAGCCGTTCCCTTTGTTTTTCCCAGTGACTTGGCACGAGCTAGCGTTAGCGAGGTAATTTAAAAATGTTGAATCTGTAACATGCAAACTTAACCAGAGGCTTTAATGAAATGAGCTGCTGACAATGCGATAAGTGCATCCTCCATGTATCAGGGAGTGGATGGGATTGACTTATTAGTTCCCCGCGCAGAGGAACAAAAGCAGTGAACCATAACCAAGTCTAGTCCATTCATTTGACTGCAGTCAGCAAGCATGAAGGCATTTAAGGTTATGAGAGCACTTTAGGGTTTGATGCACAGGCAACAAACTATGCCTTTGTAAGTTTAACTGTCTAGTCAGTCAGTTAATCATTCTGTCAAGAAATCAGTCATTAGCAAGCTAAATCCATGTCTGTGCTTTTAAGATGCTTGGGTCATTATTATTTCACTCTCAAAGGGTAGCTACAAGGAGCAGTATTTCCAGTCCAGCAAATACACTATAAAAACTAAAACTCTGCACAGCAGTGTCTTGAAACACTCTCTAGGAGCAGGTCATTTGCAGCAGGTACAGACAAGTTAAAAGGGAAATTATCAGAGCCACTACCCATAAGGTTAGGATATGGTTGTAATTTGCAAAGCAAATATGTCTTAGCAAAGCAAATACCTCAACCCTTGCAGGGAGAATGTTCTCTATAAATCTAAGAAGGTTTTCTGGCAAAGAATTTTTTACTATGGGCAGAAACATATTCAGATTGTGGCTCTATAATTCTTCAAAATCTACACTACACACTTACCTGTCCAAATAAAAAGCAATGCACGCTTTGCAGTTAATTGTGGGTGGACAGCCGTTTGCGTAGATGACCCTCTAATGTACGTATTTAACCTGTATAGTTGCTCCAATCACTTGCCTCAAAGTTGAGGTAAGTTTAACTCAGTACCTGCCCACTTTGTTTTACAGACCGTTATGTCACTTGTAGCCACTACAAGTTACTTGATATACAGTGTATACAGCCCTTTAGATAAATTTTGTTTTTATGTTACAATTTTAAGTTTTCTTTTTGAGTTGAACACTCAATTAGTTGAATTCTCATTATTTTGGGAAGGCCTGGAAGGGTCAGGCTAGGTGAAACCTTTTTTGGAGCATGATGACCTTCTTCTGTTTGGCATCTTCTGTTCTGCCTCTTTGGAGGACAGCCTGGTTGCTTGTTGATAGTGCAGAAACACACTCTGTTCCCTTATCTGGAGGGTAGAAGTAGGAGGGGGTATAAGACAACTCTCCGTAAAAGGATAAACCTTAGAATGGGGATGGCCATACCTGCTATAACGTGCTCACTTCTCTTCTCCTTGATATCAGCTGTTTTGATAATGAATGCAATTTTTATACTTAATTGAACCAGGTCTTGTCATAATTTCTACAAGAAATTCTAAGAATCAGAAATTCACCTAGTCAGGTGTAGTGAAGTCAAGAAATGTGTTGGGCTGGAACTATTTCTTGATTAAAAAAATAATAATAATAATAATAATTTGAACATTTAACACCTAATAAATCCCAATAAAATGGAGCAAAGTCTGCACGCTGGTACAGGAAGTCTACTCGAGATGCACTGCGTCTTACACATCAACATGCCTCAGAACCCCTCCACCACCCCACCATTCACCTGTAGGCTCCAGAGAGATATTTACTCATCACTTCCTAATTTCATATGGAGCATATCTGTTGGGAGTGATGAGCTCAGAGTCTGGACTCCAAAAATCCAAACTCCAAACTCCAAAAAAAATAAATTCTTATTCCGTCCGTCGTCGGACAGCTGACAATGAGCCAGCTTTAACAACAATAGCTGGTTATAAGCTAACGGTATGCCAGCTAACGTTAGGCTTGAGTGTCCAAAAAAAATCACACTTTCACTCTGATAAGCAGTTGGATTACATTCTATTTGCTAATTGCCTGAGCCTGACAACGTTAGATTCACTTCAAAGAAAGTGTCTGTAACAACGGCTAACATCGGCAAAAACAGCAGCGCTTGACAGAAAAGTTCGGGATTTCCTCAACAACTAACCTCAATATCACTGTCATTGGTCAGAAGTGAGCTTCACTGACTCATTAACCCATATTGTACTCCTTTCACAAAGTTTTACAAACCTCCTCAAAAGTAAATAGACTTGGACGCATCTCACCGGGCATGCTGAGAGTTGAGGTAAACAGCGGACTGACAGCCTACACTCACTACAGATGAACGCCACCGAGAATATTTGAGGTGACTCTGGTGTAAAAATTTAAAATATTGCAAAATGTTTAATTGACACACATCTGTTTTTTGTTTGTTTTTATTCCTGATTTAAGTGTTGATATTATTCAAATATGTTCAAATATACTGCGTACAAAAATGTTTTGACACAGACAGTAGTAGAAACTTGTTGGCCATCTGCGGCTGTTATGGGGTACAGAGGGTTAATCAACCTCCTTTTTATAGTATATGACAAAGAATTGTCTTATTTTTAGCTCTAGGCAAAGTCTGGTCCCTACATTATGCACAGTGGAACTGGAAAGCTGATATTTTGCTGATATGGCTTTATTTTGCTAGCAAGAACTAAAGTAACCTTAAACTAGGCTGGTTTGCTAATCCCACCTCTTTCTAACAACTAAAACCCGAAAAGAAAAAGTCTTTATGGAAGGCATCATGGTATCTGTTGTCTTCCATCATTAAAAACCCTTTCAAATAAACCGCCAGATAAGCAAAACAAAATCAACATACCATTAGATAAATTAAAAATCTTCCAATCAAGTCACAAGCTGTACTTGTTTTATGTGCAGTACCTTGAAGAACTCGCACTAAATCTAAAATTAGCCCCACTAACTGCCACTCCATGGAAGCTCTCGGGGATAGAAAACAACAGGTGAAAGAAGTGGATGCAAAGCCACGTGCGGCTCTATACAAGCTGGCAGTCTCTATTTTTATTCCTCGTTTTCTAAACAAGCACTACCTTTCTTCCTCAAACTCCATCTTTGCTCACTTACAAATACTTTACAAATGACTCTAATAATAAGTGAAACATTTCAGGTTTGTTTTTGCATCTTACGCTGTGATGTGTGCAATTATTTTGCAAATTACTGAGTGAGAAATAAAATAAAAATTAATAAATTGTAGTCCTTAAGAAATAAATAATTGCTGTCATGCTGCTACTTCAGGGGCAGCATTCATTGGTGCACAGTGTATGCTGTGTATTCCTTAAAATAAGATTTTTTAAGTTGTGGCTAATCATCTTGACTGCACTTTCTTCCATTTCAAATTAAAAATCACTGCTGGATTTTAATCTTTGAGTGAACAGGCGAGGGAAAGAGGGGGCGAGGCTTGCCAAGCCAATTAGGCAGGCAATAATGGATCTGCAAGTCACTAGAGGAACCATTTGCCCTCTATTCAAATAGTCAAGATAATTACAGTATATTCAAAAAATACGAATGAGAATATCAGCATGTACAAATCAATTCAGCTAGCCGCTTTCTTTTATATGTGTCGAATCAGAAGTCAGACGAAGTGACACAGGCATCTTTTGGTTTCCAGCTCTCTCTGCCTCAATATTTCAGCACCCTTGATGCTTTGACATTTTCCTCTAATAGGGAGACAGCACAAAAGGAGACTGTTGGCTCCAACCTTCTGACACGAACTCAAAAAACAATACTTCCTAACAATTAGCAGTGTTTCAATGCTCCATTATTCAAGTCAGACTTCAACAACAAAAGCAACTGTGTTGTTGAATCCATAGAAGATTCAGATGCCTAACCACTTTTCCATATGTTTTAATGATTAAACAGCTTGATGTCCCATCAAATTCAAGTATTCTACCTTAGATCTCTCAAGTAACGTTAAAGGTTTTGTGTGCATCGTAGCTCTTCCTTCCTCTATTTTTTTTTCTTCCACCCCAGTGCTGTCTTTACTGACACAGTGTGAAGTACCGGAGGCTTCGCTGCAGCTACTGAAGGTTGAAAGATTGTGCGGTGGCTGGGCAGGGCCTGACAGTCTGGGCACTGGATCAGTCAGTGGATTTGGGCCTGGTGGCTAAAGCTATCCCCTAGGTGCACTGACTTGCTGACTTGCTTCGTACTGGAACCGAGCTTGTATGTATGATTGTGTGTGTCCGTGTGTACTTGTGCGCATCAGTATGTCTATGTATCTGGAATCAGGATTTGTCTAGCCCCTCGTGGATTCCCTGATGGCCTAGATGGAGACTGCTAACAAACTAAAACTGCCCTAGAAAAATGCATTTTGCATATTCAGTATATTAGTGACAGTATCATTTAAGTCTGCTCTCAATGTACACAGTTTTTTCAACAGATTTGAGCCTTTGTCTGGGAAAATTGGGTAATTATGTCCTCTACTCATGTGAATGTTAAACTTCTTTTTTTGTTTTTTTGCTGTGGTCTGGCCACATCTTATTACCAGGGTGTCAAATTCAGCTGTTTTGTCAAAGCCATTGGTGTGTTATAGATACACACAATGTGGCCTTTGTCTTCAAATATCGACAATGGACCCTTTAGTGTCACCTTCAAATGCACTGGGTAAGCTTAAGTTCTTAAAGTACAGGGTTAATATGGTGAAGGGGGATATTTCAGCATAAATCACATTTTCCAAAAACGAACCAAGCAACCAAGTAATTTTAGTGGCTAATCCTTGCCAAGTAGTTTTGGTGCTTATGCCTAACCAGGGATTAAAAGCAAAAGTTAAAAGCAAGCAAAAACCAAACACAGTCTTGCCTTACTCTGCTTTTAAGTCTAGGCTCAAAACCCACTGTTAACTCTCTGGCCTTTTCAACCCAGTAAATCTCTCATTTGATGTTATATCTGCAACTCTGTTTGTTTTCTGCTGTCCTCTTGGTTGTTGTTGCCGTTACTTACAGCCTCTACTGTAATCCTCATAATCCTCACTATCCTCACTGTTTTGGAGAGTCCACTTTTTATTTTTTAAATGTAATTACATGTTTGTGTGTGTATATAGGTATACTGTATATACTTTGTACAGCACTTTGGTCAGTGAAAGCTGTGTTTAAATGTGCTTTATAAATACATTTTACTTACTTACTCAACCTCTCCAGCCTCCAAATGCAGACTTTGTTGGCCTTTAAACTATCATAAATCTCCTTTTTTTCTGTCATCTGTTACAATGGTAGATACTCATATCAAACATGTCCAAAGTTTTAAAAAATTGACATGTATGAGTAATCCCTGTGAGCTAGAAGTTCAGGTTTCACACTGCTCTAAACATTCTGTTTCCAACAGTTCTTTTCCACTCTTGGCTGTCATTGATGTCAAAGATTGGGGATTAAATTTGAAAGAAATCCCCAAATCTTCCTAGAATAAAAACTTAAAGTTTGAAATGAACATAACAGATCCCCTTAAAGAGGACCTCAACACCTAAGGCATGAATAGCAAACCTTGTGCGTATCTCTTAAATGCCAGTCAAAAGTTTGACTGGCACGTCCTCTTAATGACCTTCACCTACTCTTAGCAGCTTTCCAGTCAAAATTTTATGCAATCGCTTTGCTAGCATTAGAGAACTATGTTGGTCAGTGGTCATTTATCAATCATATTCATTCAGTTCCACATTTTGTCCTGGCGTGCATACCAATGTAACATATTTATGCAGGGTTTGTAGAAGATAAAATAGACTCAAAGTGAACACAAAAGTTAGATATTCATACAGAACAACAAGGACTATGATTTATCTGTGTAGTTATGTTCTGGTCAAGTCCATATCTCACCATGGTAGTGTTTAAAATTCACAAATAGATAATCAGTGAACAGTGGAAAACATTAGGGATGGCTCAGTTCTCCAGCCTTGGCTTTTTAGCAGCTAAAATCCACATTCTGTCAGCTTTAACTGGATTCCTGGTAGAAAATGTAAACATCAATTCACATCTCCTTGAATCTTTCAGTTTTTGTCAAATAGATGCAAGCAAGTAAGTCTGACAAAAAAATAAAATATGACACGGAATCTTTAAGCCTGATAATACTTATATACAAGAATTCTCCATTCTGCAAGCAACAAACAGATTATCTGACATGAATAATTTATACAGCTTTGTCAAAATATATATATAGCAGTGCTTCCCCCAGATATACTTCAGCAAACAATGTCATATATATTTAGCCTAGTGTTTTCAATGGTAACATCAGTGACAGGCTTTGTTGAAGAAACAGTGTACGCTTTTTTTTTTAACTCTGTGTGTGTGAGTCATGCTGGTGTTGTGAGGTCGCCATCCACCTGCCTTTTTTTTATCCCCCCTTAGAGGCTATTAGCATAAAATTATTTTTCCCTTTCCTTTTCATGCTTTCATAGTGTTGCATAAAGAATAGAAAAAGAAAAACCTGTTTGGTTTAGATTTAATATATGACTCCTTAAATTTATGTCTCATATCATAATTCATTCACAAACGTGTCTTCTTCCACATTTTTCTTATGCAACAAAATTATAAGAATTAAGTATGAAGGAAGTATGCAAAAAAAGGCATTACATCATTATTTATACATTTACCAAGAAGTCTTCTACTTTGCCCTGTCATTATAAATTTTCCCTTGAGCTTTGGTTGTGCCTGAGGCAGATGACCATATTAGGAAATCTGCATTGAGCTGACATCAGCTAAGCACACCAGCTTACAGCTTCAAGAATTATGTTCACGTTTTTCTATTTGAAACTGAATAAAGCTTAATATGAACATCCAACATTGTAACACAATGCATTATATAAGAAGGAATATTAAAAAAAGAAAAAAAATGTACAATTCACCTTTAGATTTTTGTTTTTTAATCAGTATAGTTTGAATAGTTTCCATAGTGGCTTTGCCTGTTTCACCTTAGTTTTGTTAAATGTTTTTATTATTTTATTTTATAATTTTTATTTCTTTGTTTTAGTTCTTACTAGTTTTAGTATTTTTTTCTGTTTATTTAATTGTTTTGGGGAAATCTATCAGTGGCAAGATTAAGAAAGTCATTTCCTGCATATGTTTTTACAAAATTCTTGTTCCAGTAGATATGTTAATTTCATGAGTTTTTTAAATTTTATTTTAATATTTCATTTTTATTTTAATTATTAATTTATTTTATTTGCACAATTGTTTTTACTTTTCTGTTTAGTTTGCCATAATAACCTTGTCCCCCTTTAATTTTACCCTAATTCTGCTTTATTGGCTTGACTGATTTTTTTTTCTTGTGGGACAAATCACAAATTCACCACTATTATTAGAGGAGTATGAGTCTGCTCAGGTTTGAATATGAAGGTAACATTGTAAATTCTAATTAGTTAACCTTACTAAGAAAAAGCATGGAAACCAGTTTCCTTAAAAAAAAAACAAAAAAAACAAACAAGTGAAATAACTGAAACTGAAATAGGTTATGTGTGCTGTACTAACAATGGATTTTGTAGTGTAGTTTACTTACACTCAAGTTTAAGCAACAAAATAAAACTGTATAGAGTTCTTAATATTTTAAGTCAGATGTACTCTTGACTTAGTAAAGAATACTCAGAATTACTACTTTAAACAAGTAAAGTGAAAGAAAAAACAGGTAAATGTTACTTGTGTTATTCAAGTGCTTCAAAAATCCATAGAGATAAAAAAAAAAAAAAAAAAATATATTTTCTTAAAAAAATAAAAAAAAAAAATTAAATATAATAAATC
>VUQI01020053.1:0-12359 GCA_015106735.1 Paratilapia polleni | reverse complement strand
ATAGGCCTAGGCTGCTGGGGGCTTCCCATGATGCACTGAGCACTTCCTCTTCCTCACTTCCTTTCACTCTCCATGTGTTTATACACCACTTGCATTTAATCATTAGCTATTATTAACCCTGTCTCTCTCCCATAGGTGTGCCTTTTTGTCCTGTCTCCCTCTGCTCTCTTCTGTTTCTCCTCACCCCCAACCGGTCGTGGCAGATGGCTGCCCCTCCCTGAGCCTGGTTCTGCTGGAGGTTTCTTCCTGTTAAAAGGGAGTTTTTCCTTCCCACTGTTGCCAAGTGCTTGCTCATAGGGGGTCGTCTGATTGTTGGGGTTTTCTGTCTAATATTGTAGGCTCTCTACCCTAAAATATAAAGCGCCTTGAGGCGACTGTTGTTGTGATTTGGCGCTATATAAATAAAATTGAATTGAATTGAAGTCACCCAGTGGTCCAGTTTCATGGCTCAGAGTTAAAAAAAAATAAAAGGAGACCCCATGGGGAATGCTAAATTAAAATAACAGGTTTTTTTTTTATTTAATTGAATTTGCTAAGAAATGTCAAGCAGCTAAATTAGTAGTGTATTGAAAGTATGGATGCAAGTAAGTAACTAATCAGCCAAGTGCTTACAGGTGTGTTAACTCTCTGGTCATTCCCCTCACACTCTGCTTGCCTCCTAAAAAAAAACTAGCCCTTTCTCATTTCCCAGATTGCACATCCTTGATTCCTCTTCTTGTGTCTTAGTCCCTCCCACCAGAGATGTGAGTGGAGGGTCTGTCGAAGAGACAGCAGGAGAGATGATGCAACAGGCATCTAACAAAATGAGACATCCTTGATTCAAGTGATGTCAATTAAATATGACGTTTGACACAACTGCATCATAAATTGCTTTTTTATACCCCAACAACAGCAGTATCTTAAATAACTTAAACAAAATATGAATAAAAAAGAACTAGTTGTTTAAAGTCCTCCTTTCAGCATGGTCATTCCAGGTGTGTGCCACGCCTCTTTTATAAAACACTTCTGCACAGGATAAACCTGTGCATCATTGATTGTAGCACCACTGGCAAGCCTCCTCTCCCCTCCAGAGATGCATTTTAGCAATTGCGACATGCATCAACATAGCTTATTGAGATTGATTTCCAGGTCAGAGGCAGGAGGACAGAGGAGACGAGGATGCACAAATTAGAGAAATGAGAAATGCCTCAGGAAGACAATACAAGGAAAGAACAAGCAGAATGGAAGGGGTCATCTCTATGAGCAAGGGATGGATTTGACTGAGGAAAGCCTTGTAACGTTCCCAGAACATTCCCAGAAGGCCATGATGCAGATGTCTTTGAGGGGTAGGGGGATGTGATTTCACTGACTTTCAGAGTACATTCAGGAGAAGACAATTACAATAAGATGTTCTTTGTAGATCTCTACACTAGGTTGCTGTAAAGTTTGCAGAATCTGTAGTGACGTTATATTGTGTGTCCACGTAACATCTCCTCTGCTGGAAATGAGACTGCCTTATTGCCTTCCAAGAATAATGCTGAGCAGTCATGGTGTGGAGCTCTTTAAAGGGAAGCAGGACATTATTTGGCCGACATTTAGGGGACTTTCAGGATTTTTCTGTGAATGCTTAGTGGCTATAGAAGGTTTCCTTTAGGTTTCTGCACCATGTTTGAAGAACCTTTGGTAACATCACATTATAATTTCAGAGAATATTTGCTGAATGGTCAGAGAAGTCCCTGCAGGTGTACCAGACTTAGGTACAAGACCCACAAGTACATTGCAGAGGAATTCCCACTCAATTAAATGTAAAAGTTTTTGGCTTATTGAGCCAGACTGCAAGGGGGTGTGGATAGCCAGTGAAATCAGTTTCTGTACATACAAATTGGTGCTATTCCATGAAGTTAAAAGGGTTTGAGTGGAACAAACACATATCAGAAGATTAGTTCAGGCTTAAAGAATTGGGGTATGGTGCAATTTGCTAGGTCCATCATGGGAACTTACATCTTTATTACAGTAACTAAAAATATGTTGCACTCTGCATATTATGTAGACAACAAGCAGGGTTCAATAAGTGCACACAGTTTGATTTAAAATGTCAGTATGTTAGGCATATTAAGTCATAGTTGAGTGACTTGATACTTGATAGAAAGGAAGAAATCTTTGAAGCTATCCAGTGCCTGGGTCTACAAAAGCAACATTAAACATCATGCTCAGTAAAATAACTAAAATGCTAAAAATGTCTTGCATCAGACAGGAAGGTTTTTATGGACTAAACATGAGTAACATCTTGTTAGTCATACATATGTTCTGGTTTTGTCTTATTTTGAGATAACTTACCTTTCTTGTTAGTGCAGTCCCTGCCCTTGTCTCCAGTTACCTGCCCCTGCTCCCACCTTTTACTACTCCAGTGCCTCCCACTCCCCTTGTCTATCCTTGAGTACCCTTTATACACACATCTCAGTTCTCTATTTGACGTTTTTTGTTTTGATTGTATTTCAAGATACCAAATTTTAGGCCTCCCAAAGGTACTGCAAATGTTCCTGCAATGTTACTTAGATTTCTGCAAGCCTTCTTGGAAGGTCAAGTAGGAATATTACGGTTGGTCCCTAAAGATTCTGCAGCTGCTGTGGGAACATAGTGTTGAGACCTAAAGGAAACGTTGTACTTTGATAGTCCCCAACAGATTCCCAGAATGTCCTGGATGTCACCTGAATTTCCACCAGATCACATCTCTCCACCTTTTAAAGAACTGCACATCATGACTGTCCAAGAGCTTTCTCTGTAAGGAAATGGAAACGTTCTTTACACCAGCAGGAATATTTTCAGAACGTACAGTGTAATGTCACTGAAGGTTCTGCAAACATTATAGGAACCTAGTGTAAAGACCCAGAGGGAACGTAATGTAATAATGTTCCACTAAATGTTTTTACAGTGGCTCCTCAATGTAAACAAGCAATATCCCTTTACCCATTAAAGAACTCCAAAATGTGACTGTCTGAGGAAGTTCCTAGAATGATAAGGGCAGTCCTTTATACCAGCAGAGACTTTCTTTGGACATCCTGATAATGGTCGAACATTCCTAAAATATTTTGATTCTCTCCTGAAAGCCTGCAAAATAACACCCCAGCCACCCCTACCCTTTAAAGAACTTTAAACCTTAACTATTTGGGAATGTTCAATGGGAACAATGGGCAACATCCTTTCTACCAGCCTGGATGTTCTACAGATTCTGCCTGTAAGTCATTGTATACAATGCTGCTTTTTTTTTTTTGCCCACCCATTTTTTAAAAATTAACTTTTATCTTTATCTGTCATAATCAATATTAACAACTTAAAGGATAGGGCTGATAATGTTTAATGAGTATACTGTTGAGACTCTGTTGTGCTCTTTGGTTCAACAGATCATTTTTGTTTATAATGCCAGTTGTTTTTTTTAACTGTATTATTGGAAATATAGAGGAACAGCTGTTGTTGGATTTCACACAGTGGAGACCTACTGGACTAGATTAGTGTTAATACATTCCCTAGATGACATTAATGTGTAGAATCCTTGGACCATTACATTTTCCAATTCTGTCTTGTCTGTCATGTACCAAAGGAAATTTCTTTTTTTTAAAGTCTGCTTTCGCCTTCCCCTCATTAGATGAGGCTGACAGGAGGCCTGGTCGTCATTTACAGTAATGTAAGTTGCCCTCTGTGCACACAGTCAACTAGCCTCTTCTATGGGGCCTCATCCCCTTTATACTCCAATGGACAAGTGACCTAAAAGCTCACCTTGGAACTGCTCACATTGCCCTGTTTAGACAAGCACCAGCTCACAAAATGCCTGACAAGGGACACTGTGCACACGTTTCAACAGCCCCAAGCTGTTTGTCTTAACCACCCCTGGGGACCACTTAAATTTAGACAGATAGATTTCAAGTTCTCTTCAGCTAAGTAGAGTGTTGGAGGGCTGTAGTTAATCTCATGACTAATGTATTTTCCCAGCTGGTGGTCAGACCAGCATCAATGGTCCACAGACAGAAAAAGTATTAATCCTTTACTCAAAATAACAAACTTCAGACCTGTGAATGTTTTTAATTACAGATACATTAAATGTACTTTAGCATGAAATTAATATTAAGCCTTTAAGTGGCTGATGTTCATCTGTGTGAGTGTGCTTTGCCACCAAAACCATAAAAATACTTCAAAGCCAACTTCTCATTGCCATGTTAAGCTGCTAACTGCTTTAAAGACAAAGGAATAATGTAGCTGTGTGTGTGTGTGTGTGGTTTCCTTTATGCAGGCAGAAAATTGTCCTGCAGCTAACCAGCAGTGAACTCTTATTCGGCTTTTATTCACACACACATCACAATTATGTTCTAATACACATGAAGTAATCCTAACTGTACACATTTCTTCCTGTCGTCTTTTCTTGTTCTACTTAGCACCAATAGGAGCAAAGACATATGTTAGCCCTTGTTAAAGGCCTACAATCTATTCTCTGTGTGAGCAGATCAAAGCATTAATGCTAGACAGGTAGCAGACCTGAAGGAAATGCTAATGCTAATCCTATTAACATTCCAGGCATGCTGGGTGGCTTGCTAATGGCTGGTGCTACGGGTTGGATGGTAGTCATCTTATTTAGGGAGATCGAACTAAAGGCATTCATCAGAGCATTGATATCATCACACATTATATGAACAGCTGCATATATTTTTCATAGGGTTGACATTGTAGGGAGATTCAAGTGTGGCGCCACATAAATCAAACTGACAATACAATAGACCTGAAATGGATCAGGGTAAGACAAAGAGGATGCAAGAAGTATCATGCATATTCCTTCATACTGCTATGGACGGACACACGCGCACGTGCACACAGTCTCTTTTCATAACTAAATGCAAATGTTCTGCTTCTTCCACGGTTCATTTATCCAGTATGTAATTAGTCTTTTCTATTTCATAAATCAATGACTGAAGAATCACAACCAGTCTTTGACAATCGCAAGTCCGCGTTTCACAAAAATGAAAGTTTTATGACTTTGCACTGAGAAAGACAGATACATTTTAAATGTTACCAGAGTTAATATCAGAATAGATTTTCTGTTTGTTACTCATAACTTTGCTGACTGTATGATACTTTTAAATTAATGGAAGTAACAGAAAGCCTGGTAAACAGATAAAAGCAGCCACATTAAAATCTTCTTTTTTCCAAGTAGATGTTTTATAGATAGACATATGATACAGCTTCATTGCCTTCACTCACTTTGATAATCCTGGTTTTCACTGTGTCCAAATACCCTTGTAACGTAATTAACAGCTGATGTAAAATGGCACATTAAATGCTGATAGGAAACCTTAACATGAACCAAACTCCAAAGAATTTAAAAGGTATTGTATATCTCTACAAAACAAAGCATTGAGAGGATCTGCAGTACAATATGTAGTTTATGTATTGAGGCCAGACAAACCCCCCCAGGCTCCAAAATTAGTGGCACTGTTGCCAAGGTGTTGCCTTAAATCTGCAAATCCATGGTTATATTTCTTAAGCTGGGCCATTTGATTCAGAATGTATCTCAGAATAAATAAACTAAAAAAGACAAGGGGTAGTGCTTTGAAAAATTTGCACAGGAGCAATCTGTATATTTCATATAAGAGAGGTAAAAGGCTATTGTTTATTCTTCATCAACAGTAACATCTTAAGTTTTATAAAAACAGGAGATGCTAAAGTACCAAGATCTGTAAACAAGACAGGTGGTTAAGTTATTCAATGAACTAAAAATGCAGTGCAGTTGCACCATCATGTTTATAACATTCTGCATATGGTGGGTAATGCTCTATCACTTCATCATAATTATATATCAGCATAGATGAATTCATCAGCTCAGATGCCTGCAGTATCTTAGAAGACATATTGAACTTTGACAGACCCCTAAAATAATTTTGGATAAACCAATTTCAATAGACTTTAAGTCAAGGACACTACTTATTGTGGAAATTCTCTTGTGCTCCTGTACATTTCCAAGAAAAATTTATATCATTCACCGTCTTCGGCCAAAGAGCAGGGATTTATATAAAGAACAGGCAGACAGGCAGAGAGAAAATAGATGGTATTTTATTTTCTGCAAGGAGAGAGAGCGAGTGTGTGTGTGTGTGTGTGTGTGTGTGTGTCTGAGAGAGAGAGAGAGAGAGAGAGAGAGGGAGGAAGAAATTTTGCATGTGCAAGATGGAGAGGGTATGAAGTACAGTACGTCTTCTGTCTCCTATTTGTTGAAAAACACTTTTGGTGCAGAGGTCATTATTTAGTCTTGTGATCTGGATAGCCAGTGCTGCAAAAGCCTAATGAAAAGTGCCTTAAACCCCTTCCCAATGTGTCACTTTTTGTTAGACAATATGATGGATGGTCCATTTTACAGCCTATTTCATCTGCTGTGCTGTTCTAAACTGTATTTTCAGGGTGCTTTTACTTGAAACATCCATTTTTGTGTGACATGGTTATTCATCAGGGAGGAGGCTCAAAGGCACCAAGGCTTTCAGGAAGGTGGGGAGAGAGATATGAACCTCACCATACAACAAGGCCATCTTCCTCACTCTGTCACTTTTATCTCATCCTTTCTAAAAACACTTAAAATCTGCAGGCACTTAGTATTTACAGAGGCAGACTGTTCTCTACTCATGAAGAAGTAACCTTACATCTTCAGTTTTTGATCTTACTGATGGCACACCAAGGAAGCATTGTGAGACTGACAAACAAGAGAGGAAAAATGACCAGACATGTTGTCTCCCTCCTGGATCAATCACAGCAACCCAGAAAGCCTTTCTTCCTGTTCATAAACTAGTCCCTCTCACGTTGTGACACTCCGAAGGGAGGGCTAGGAAATGAACAGACCAGGGGGAGGTTCTGGAGAGCTAGTCAGCCAGCCAGTGCTCCAGGTCACACTAACACATAGAAGGAACATTAAAAACGAGCACAGGGACCTCGAGGGGGTTTATGTAGTTATAAGGTCTCATCTGTGTCCGGTTGTGAAAATTATGGCTGTAATTTCCATTCTGCCTGATAAATGGCATCTACAGTTTTTACTTGGGTGATTGCCTTCCATAAATCTCCTCAGATTAAACAGTGTACTCTGTACTGATAGCACTTAAAAAGCAATCTCCTTCTCTAATGGCATCCTGCCTTCTGTAGTTCATAAGGTACAGTAGACCCAAAAATAGTCAAATGGATAATGACTCACCTCACAGTATTTTATGGTGATGAACTAACTTTTGTCGTGAAACAACACTATTTTGATACATCCAGGCACAAGCAGTGGGATTTAAGCTCAAATCTGATGAGCTACACTAGTTATTCACTAGTTGTTATTAGGCTTCTGTGTGTGTGACTTGTCTCACATGTGACTGCTCTGCTAAATGCCCACATGTAAAGCCACCAGTGCACTCCCTGTACAGAAGTACACTGTACCAAACTATTGTCCTGCCCCAAGGGTAGGTCATGTCATCCAAGGCCACAGTTGACGCATCGCTTAGGGGCCCTCACACATCTGGAGCCCCTTGCCCTGCCCCCTGCTGGGTCCCACAGGCTGAATAGCCCTTGAATAGGCCAGTGGACATCACTGTGTCATAGCAGCTGGGGACTACACATTCTTTTTTTTTTTCTACCCTGTCAGCAAAAGGTCAGGGTCCAACAACAAAAACTGCACTCACACAGAAGAGGGACTTCCTACTGTGTGTGAAATTTGTAGACTGTTAGATTATGTATAATTAATAGCTGCAGATACTGTGCATTCTGTAAACCGCTGTGCTTTAACTACAAAATGTAAAAGAACCTCCTTACAATTGCACACACATGCGTGTGCACACTATCGAGCTCTATTCTCTCTCGCTCTCTCAGCTGGACAGTAAACCACCACAGGGGAGATGTTGACCCTGTTTGAGTAGAGTAACCCCTGCATCTGTCTGCAATACTACTACATCAGCAGTAAGCTTGCCACAAGGTATAACCCTAGCAAAGGAATTGTGTATGCAAAGCAGCCTTTTAAAAGACAGACACTGCATCACCACAGTTGGGGGGCAGGAATGACGGCCCAACATGTTTCCTCTGAAAATATGCAAAAGGTCAAAAGCAATAAACCAAAATCAAGATTCCAGTATACACCAGGGTACTGGTCTTTACAATTTTATTATTAGACTAAATTTTAAAAAATGAAGACAGGGTCATCTATGTTGCTTCTTTAGAACCACTTTACACTTAATTGCCTTCAGGTGTTTCTTTCCATAGTCAGTTACTAATTAGGGTGAGGTTCAAGAGGTTTATGTTCCACGATTTAAAAAGCACTTTAAAGAGGAAACGGTTCTTGGCAATAGCAATTATTCTACCAAACTAATTTAGATATAAACAACCATAATTGTACGTCTCCAAGTAAGATTTAAAGAATTACATTTTCATTTAAAGCAATGTCAGAGTAACATAAAAAGGCAATCTTTTACAGAGAATGTGAGGCTTTTAATATTTAAATAAATTGAAAATTACATACGTATTAATTTAATTTGCTGTAACTGAGATGAAGATTTGTGAATGTGCTGCATGCCTGCTGTGTCTACAAAGACATCTGGAGAGACATCTTAAATAGGTACCGAGAGCACTTATTGTAACAGCAGCTGGCAGATTTACTATGATGGATCATTTTAGATAGTTGAGCTCATCTGGCCTGATACTCCAGAGGTATGAAGTGCATCAGTGGTTTGAAGGAAGGAAAGAACAAAAGACAGATGGAAAGAAAAACGTGAAGGGGGGAAAAAAATGTAACTCTTCAACAGTCTTTAGATACCTCCTCCTGGCAACTTTCTGATGGATAAGGTCATTCATTTATTAACTACTTTGTTTATTAAAAGGCAGCTGAATAATAGTGAGAAGAAAACCATGAGGAATTAAAAAAGTTTTACAAATCTTTGGCAAATACTAAACAGACTCTGACTCATTTGTTTCAACCTTTAACCCCTCACAATAAGATCAGCTCAGGAAATGCAGATTTACGTTCATATTCGGCATATCATTTTTATTTATTTTTATTTTCTTTCTTTTTTTTGAGCTGATGTCTTCAGTGGAACTCGGCACATCAAACTCTGATTCCATGCTCTAAGTCAAGGCTGTGGTTATTTGACATTAAGTAATACAATCATAAAATCTCAGTCTTGGCACTCTCCATAGAGATACACCAAATGGCCACTTTATTAGTTACACTCCTTGTTAAAGCAAATATCCAGTCAGCCAATCCCATGGCAGAAGTTTAATGTATTCAGTCATGTAGACATGGCCAAGATTATTTACTGAAGTTCAAACCCAGTATCACAGTGGGGAAGAAAGTGGGGATTTAAGTAACTTTGAATTTGGCGTGGCTGTTGATTGGTTCCAGACAGGCTGGTCTTTTACAGAGAACGATCCAAAAAAGACAAAAATATCCTCTCTAGGTGAATATACCTGTTTGATGGCAGAGGTCAGGGAAGAATGGCTCACCAAAGTATGCAGAAGAGCAAATCTTGGGCCACAACCGATGGGCCTCAGCTGCAGGAGAAGACCACACCGGATGGCACCACTGTCAGCTAAGAAAAGGAAACTGAGGCTACAGTGGAGACTGACTCACCAAAACTGAACAAAAATGTAGCCTGTTCTGATGAGCCTCAAATTTTGCTACAACCTTCAAATGGTAAAATGGTAGGGTCAGAATTTGGTGTACACAGCATGAAAGCATGGATTCATTCTGCCTTGTATCAGCAATGTAGAATGGCAGTGGTGACATGGAGTTGAGGATAATTTTTTATTTTATTTTTTTTTTAGTTTTGCTGGGGCACACTGTGTCCACTAATATGAACTGAGTATTACATTAAAAAGCCACTACCGACCTAAGTGTGGTGAGTGACCATGTCTATCTCATATTGTATCCATCTTTTCAACAAAATCATACTATCAAAGACCAGTTTTTAGAACATTACAATGAATTGTACTCAAATTGCCTCTGCAGTCACCAGATCTGAATTAACAGAGCACTTTGAGGATGTGATGGAGGAGGAGAATTGCATAATGACAGTGCTCCCCAGATTTAACAACAACTGTGTGGCACAATCAAAATTTTATGGACCAAATTCTGAAGAATATTCACAGCACATTGGCAGTTCTGAAGGTAAAAGTATGCTAAACCCATAGACAGTATAAAATTTGGTAGCTTCCAGGTAGGAAAAATGAATGGGGAAGTGCCTCAAACCTGCATTCTATCTGAATGCCACCAGGTGGCGATAGCTGTGGCTGCAAAGGCTATGGGAAAATGGCTTTCTGACTTCACACGTTTCTGCAGAGTTTATGGCCTCATACTGGGTCATACTGAATAAAAAAACGAAGTCTGTTTTGTAAATCTTGGTCATACCATCTTTCAAAATGGAGGATTATCTGTGGTTTGAAACCGCACACTCATTGGCTAACAATCACTGTCAATAGCCAATGCTTGTGTGCTTTCACAGTCAGACGCCCACTTCCTTGTCACATCCAGTTTTCTGCAACCAAGTGGGCAGCGACAGAAATGCTCATCTCGAGGCTTCAAAACAGGACTTCAGACTCCAGCGGGTGACGTCACCGTAGCTACGTCCATCTTTTATACTGTCTATGGCTAAGCCCCATACTAGTAAGGTGTAAGTAAAACTGGCTGTTATTTAATAATACTTCCATGTTATCTATTTGCATAGATATCTGCCCACTGCAAAATGGTTCAATACATGTTGGCACAGCAAACACAGTATAGTTAACTTTTTAATGCTTTGGGGAGTTTTATTTATTTATCTTTTTAATATAGCACAATATTCCCTCCATTGCAATTAATCATTCAGTCATACTATTGCGTATGTTTCAAAGGGTGCTTCAGAAATGCACATGGAGACATCAGGTTATAATGCGATTTGCAGACAGCCTGACCGTGAGCATAATGGAATCTTGTCACTCAGAGGGAGCAAAATTGGAATTAATTCAATTTGTCTCACTGACAATTCAGACTTTGATTATAAAAGGACTTGCAGACAAAGGCAGTGGTGCTATTGTTTGAGTGTTAGTTAAAAACAGACAAGCCTGCTTGGCTGTCAGTGAGGCATTCTGGTTTATTTACTAACATTTAGACTATAACATCCCGGCGTGACTTTTCAGTAAATAACTACTAATGCTCGTGTCGCGCTGAGAGTCGAATGTTAGCGGAATACAAACTATTCAAAATTAACTGCATTTGCTTTTTAGTGTGTCTAAGAAACAAAAGCTATTAAAAAGGAACAATTACACATAATGAACCCTTGCCCTAGATTGAAGCTGTTACGCAGCAGCTTGACTTGATTATACTGAATGCAGAAGTTTGACAATAGGCAGCGTTCGTATAGTGCCTGTGTTTACCTCTAAGGCCAGTATAGTGTAAGGCTATGGCAATGTTTTCCCTCTCTGCTCCCTTCTCCAAATCACCCAGCTCCACTCCCTCCCTCACAGTCCTGTGAATAACCTCCAATCATTTACAATAAGCCCTCCTCTGAGAGCTTAGTAATATGATGATGCTGTATTTCTAAAACTAGGTGGTATAAAACAATAGCACCATGTAAAAAATGGAGAACGAGGGGCTAAACAGAAGCTCTCTTTAACCATACATCACAGTATAGATGCAGGACAGGGAAATATGCTGACATCAGGCCTCTATCTACCTTTCTTACCCTCCATGGACTCTTCATAAAACAAACGGTGGGTGTAAATTTAGAGGATGCAGCCGTAAACAATAGGCCACTGGGAAAAGTTTAGAGAGTTCAGCTCGGATAACAGTTTAGCCAGGAGAACCTGCTGATGATGAATAGGTTTGTTTGTCACCTTTCTTCTCTCTCCAGGGAACAATGATATGGATCACAGAGGGAGAGAGGGGAAGGGGATACGAGGGGGAAAGAAAAACAGCATCCTAAATAGAACCATAATACAGCCAACACAGAAAATAGCTGGTCTGTGAACCTTTAACAATCCCCCTAATGTGACATGTCAGATTTTTGTTTTTAAACATTCTCAGTGGGAGCTTTTTTTCTTTTTTTCTTTTTTTTTTTTTTGGGCTGTCATGTTGAGAATAGAGTTCATATTTTAACCATAACTCCACACAGTAAATCATTATTGAATAGTTTGCTCACCTTACTGGTGAGAATGACTGGGTGAAAAATATCCTCTATAGCAGGCATGTATATCTAGATATACTTGCATAGTTGTGCAGAAATACACACTTGCACGCACAACCTATGAGTTTTATGAGCATATACCACTAACAATGTACACAAATAACAAATAAGGTCTCTGGAGATGTGAAATGCGGCGCTCATTTAGTTCACAACGTAGCATAGCTCAAC
>VUQI01020046.1:288-13664 GCA_015106735.1 Paratilapia polleni | reverse complement strand
TTTCTTCCTGTTAAAAGGGAGTTTTTCCTTCCCACTGTCACCAAGTGCTTGCTCATAGGGGGTCGTCTGACTGTTGGGGTTTTCTGTCTTTTCTGTCTAATATTGTAGGGTCTTTACCCTAAAATATAAAGCGCCTTGAGGCGACTGTTGTTGTGATTTGGCGCTGTACAAATAAAATTGAATTGAATTGAATTGAATTGAACAGACAGTAACTGAAGTTAATCAGCTGGTTAGCTGCACAGAGATAACAGCAAACCATAAAAACTGAACCCTGCACTAACTCTGTTAGCATAGGTAGCAGCTAGAAGGACGGTGTGTAATGTAGTTATAAGATCATTTAGATTTACACAAAATGATAGCACCAATCTTCACTGTTTTATCAGACACAAGTAGCTCATTGTTCAGATCAGACTAATGACCTACTTACTGTTGTCATGTTGTGTTGTAAAAACACAACCTGTCACGTCCTCGTCTCCTGTCCACTCCACAGTTTCCAAACTGTAATCAAATACGGTTTAAAACAGCACTTATGTTGCTGCCACGGTGTAACTCGGTTTAACACAGGAAACTGAACCTGTCCATCACATAGGCTGTGGTGTCACTGCTTTGAAAGTGACCAATCACATTAGGGCCCCTCTTCCTTTGGGCTCCGCCCTCCAAACTGTCAAAAGTCAGACTGTTTCGCGCGAGCAGAATTCAGATCAGAGAGCAAAAATGACGACTGCATAAGTTAACACAGGAGAAAACAGATAGATTATAATTGTTGTTCCATAAAATTAATGTTTAGATGTGCATAAGAGAGTGGTGTTTAGGGTTTGAGAGCAAGAAAAAAATATATAAAAAATATATAAATAGAATAAAAAATAAAAAAATAGAAAAACAGAATGAAAAACTTAAGCTTAGTCTACATGCAAATTTCCTTATAAGGTCAACAAGTACAAAGCGGATCAGATATTGAGGCCAATAGACAATAACATTGTAAAACTGTTTGCAGCCAACAGAAAAAAAGTCAAGGAATAAAGTTAAGAATCTATATTTATTACTGATTCTTATCAGGAAAACACAAAGACATTAGACGCTACTGAAAAACTTTAGACCCTCCTACTATCCACAGACCGAAGAACTGATTAGTCAGCAGGCGGCAGAGGTGGCAAAAGTACACACATTCATCACTTAAGCAGGAGTACAGAAAAATAATGTGGTAAAAGTTGAAGTACTGGCTCAATTTCTTTACCCAAGTAAAAGTGAAAAAGTACATGCTCTGAAAAGTATAGTATAAAAGTAAAACGTAGCTCTTTGGAGGACATTTCGACCAGATATTTTTGTGCAAAGCTAACTGAAACTCTACCTGCCATATTAGTATAATAAAAAATTAATGCAAGGGAATACAAACTTTATATAAACTTTAATTCTAATTCTAATGAAATCACACAGCTTGAACATCTGTTATGTAGAACAGGAAAATGAGTACAGTCAGGGGTTAAAGTGGGATTTGGCAGGTGTGGGAAACCTAAGATCAGTTGTAGCGCTGCAGCATGCAGAAAAGATTCACTTAGAAATAAGTCACAATAATTTGTATTGTGAGCTCCAGTAGATTTTCTTTGTGTTCAGGCTGTGATCAGCTGAGCTGTGCTGCTGCTCTTTGTGGATTTATCTTCAAGAAGATATAAGCAGATATGATATGAGCTATCATGGCTGATTTCCAACCCCTACACAGTATAAAGCTGGTATAAAGGTGGACCTCAGTGGGTGAATTATCTGCTTAAATTTATATTCATGTCTGTTACCCTTGATGTAACCTAACACTGACTATGAACACCAAAGCTGCTCTGCACCAGTCCAACAGAGTGTATTACTGTAAACGTCACCACAGTGCTGTAAACTAACTGCTTTAGTCTGCACTAAACTGCCTGTATTTTCATGAAACCTTTGAATAACACAATGTTAGCACTTCAGTTTGTTTTGCAGGATGTTTCATAATATGAAAAAAACAAAAAAAACCCCAAAAACATAACTTCAGCAACACATCGTGTAGATCCAATATCTGTTCAAAAACTCTAAAATGAACGAGGACATTATGTGTAAGCTTTAAATTTCCAGTTTCTCACATGTCACTGAGCAGTCCTTACCTTTAAAAATAATCTCTCTTCTTCCTCTCCTGTCCTGTCTTTCTTCCATCTTTCTCCATCTCTGAGTGACGTTATCTCTCATTCTTTTCTCTCCCTGGCAATCCAGCAGCTGGACCTTTAGCTGAAGACAAACTGTGTGACAAACTGCACACAGTTTGTGTGTTTGCTGATATTTGTTGAGGTGTTAAAAACGTTCCATTTGAAATTACCCGACACTTAAAACATTACTTCCTTTGTGCTACCTAGATGCTGAAGTACTGCGACTGCAACTTATTGACATCTGCACCAAAAACATGGATCGTTTTGGATCGTTCTGGCCCACTTTAAACCCTGACTACAGCGCTATAAATGATGCATAAATAATGTTTTTGCCTCTTTCATCTCATCACATGTGATAAGCACCTGTGATGAACACACCAGTAGGATTGCCTTTTTTGTGTTATTGTTTCCTCCATTTAGGTTCAAATGGGTTTGATGTTTGAAGGCACTCAGTGACGTGATATAATTAATAACTCCCATCAAATGTCTTAAACCTAAAGAAACAAGCCTGTTTTGAAAATGTAAGGAGTAGAAAGTAGAGACATTTGTGTTAAAATTTAGGGAGTAAAACTAAGAAGTTGTCAGAAAAATAAAAGTAGAGATACCTGAAAACAGTAACGAAGTATTTGTACTTTGTTACTTTCCACCCCTGGCAGGCAGTGATTTCATACTTGCTGATCTCTAATCTCGAATGTAACCTGCTCCAGAGCAGGTTAGGTTGCAGCATAAGTTACCATGGCAATATACACCAGTAAGAAGTGAACCACCTTTGTAGTACAGAAAACCCAGGGTTAACCCTGAAGTTAAGGATAAGCCCAAATGTGGCATCGTAGTACAGGCCTCTGAAGTTTACCTGAATTTTACCTGAAGTTTACCTTTCTGGAAGCTTCTAGAAATGGTAGTATAAAGTTGGATTCATATAACAGTATAAAAAGTCACTCCCTCTCAGGAAACACTGACTCAGAGTTCAGCAGAATGAAGTAACTGAACTCTTTCTCTTCACATTTAAACTCCTTACACCTGAAGTCACCATTGTTTTCTGACTCACCTCCTCCTCCTGACAGCATCATGGTGGGGCTGACAGATGACCTCCCCATCCTACTGGAAACTGGACTTGACTGTCCGTCTCTGTCTTTACTGTCATGTCTGGACCTGCCGTCTCCTACAGAGGCACAACAACATTAACACAGTAAGTCATGAAGAGTCCTGAAGAGTCAGTTGTTTGTCCCAGCAGAGACACAAAACCATAAATCTGTCTGTGACATACAGAACCTCAAAGAAAGATGAGATTGACATGTGAAAACTTAAGAGACAGAACTCACCACTGTGATAAGATTTAAAGACTTGAACTAACATTATTAGGCCTGTTGGAAAGGATCAGAGGTGTTTGCCTGCAGCAGTAAAATAGAATCAACAACAAGCTGCAGAGGAAGTAAAGGAATACTCACTTCCTGTTGGATCAGACCCTGAGCCAATAAAATATTATCAGACCAAATCAATCACCTTTAGAATCTGTCTGCAGTCAACTTTCTGTTATATAATCTGAATGTATTTAAGCTTTCTGACTAAAGAAAGTCTTATTTATTCTGGCAACTCAATAAACCTTCAAACTGTTTGTGTAAAAGATAAGAAACCCATCTGAACTGGCCTTTGGTTCATGGCTTGTAGTCTTTTTTATCTCAGGAAAGTTCAAGAAACCTTTTGGTTGTTTATACACAACCTTAGATCATGTTGCATTCCAGCTCAGCTAGGATGAAGGGAGCAACATACATCCAGCTGTTGTTGGTACTATAATGCTCAAAAGCATGAAGTATGGTTTACAGTACAAAGGAGGGAAAGTACAGGGAGAAACAGGACATATAAGTGATGTGAAATAAAAGAAAATAACCAAAACTAAAAATAGTGTAAAATGATTCAAAAGATTACTAAACTGCAGAAGAAAATACAAAATAAATCCAGCTAACTCCCTGCCCAAGACAGTTTGACCTCACACTAGTTTGATTTTGAGTCTGAATTTTGATTGGGCCCTGGTGGTCTGTTTTTAATCCTCTCTTCACTAAATCATCACAAGTTTGAGAAAAAGAAAAAGAAAAGTCTCCCAGGCTTTAACTTCAAACTTCAGTTTTGATTTTAATTGAGCTGATTTTTTGGGTTTTTTTTTGTTCTTATTTCTTATCGAACAGAACAAATACAATAAACCGACTGTTGTCACCACAGCAACACAGTCTCCATGGAGACAAAATGAAGTGATGACAGAGCTGCAGTCCTCCATCCCTCAGTTTATCAGCACGTTTAACTGTTTAGTCTGTCTTCTGTCAGTCCCAGCAGCTCTAATAAATGACTTCAGATGAGTCATTTTTATTCTTAGTTAATTTGTCAGATTGAGCGGATGAGACAAGATATTGATGACATAATGCCGTTATTATTTCTATTCATTGATCCATTTGTCTGTGGGAGCCTTATCATTCTGAGCAGGTAAAGACATTTTACAGAAACTTAAAGTGACCCAGACCATTAGAGAAATAGGAAATAGTAAAGGTTTGACCCCGACAAGCTGCAGGGTGGATGTTGTAGCTGCTGATTTCTGTGATTCTTGTTGTTAGTGTAAATAAAGATGCACACTGTAAACATTTTTTATTGTCTTGTTTTAGGGTGGGAGGTAAGCTCTGAACTTAATTTATGTAATGAACGAGGTTTGATTGGGTTCTGCTTCATATTTGAAAAATCAAACCACAGAGCATATAGTCAGTGTTACACCACAGGCTTTAAACTGTCAAAACACTGTTTTCTTTTATCTGTGTGGATAAACACCATTAGTTAGTAGCGACCAGTTGTCAACCTCTGGGACTGAAAAATGAAGCCAATGCTGAAGTACCAAGACCTGAAGTTCTCCTAATGTCCACTAGAGGCTCCAGCAGTGAGTCAGTCCCCATAGACTCCCATGTTAAAACGTCCAGCTTCACAGCAGAAATAAACATGTTTACAGCCTGATACAAAAACTGTTTTGGTCTCTATAGCTAATTTCCCCCTTCATAACAACTGTACTGTTTTTTTTTTTTTTTTTAACTCACCAGTTTAAACTGCATTAAGGCTTTAATTTTGCATTATTGGGGTGTGGGCCATTTTTGTGATTGTGACCTCAGGCTTATTTGCTCTGACCCCGTCTTGGTGGAAAACTTGATTAAAAAAAAAAAAAAAAAAGCTGTGCTGACATCAGTGTTACTACCTGGAACTCTGCTTGATGTCCTTTGTGGACATTTCATGAGTTTCCTTCCTGGACTTTGTAGAATGTGGAGGTTTGTGTGCAAAGATTTTATCAAAAGATAACATACCAAAATTAGAAAAAAAAAACAACTAAATTCTCATTACCTCATCTAGTTCATGGAAAGAGGAAACTCAAAAATAACTTTCTAGTCAGATGGACATTTGGTGCATCACCTTGCTGAGCTAATGACCAATACACTGAGAGGAGAGCAGTTTCATATTCTTGACATCTGAAGGACAGAGGGGCGATTGTTCGGCCCTATCACCATCCAGACGCAACACACAGTGAGGCAGGAAGATGTGTATCAGGTATTATAATATAGTATTGATGCAGTACTTAGTGACTCTCTTACCTTCACCCTCCCTGCTCTTCCTCCCTCCTGACCCCCTCTTCATCACCTGTCTACCTGATGTAAACAGGTTGTTGAGTTCATCCAGTGGGCTTGTTGGAGTCTGTGACCTCATTGACACGTTCTGCATGGAGCCATGGGTGGAGGAGGAGTTACTGAGTTTGGCCCCTCCTTCCCCTGCCCTGTGTGAGGATGATGAAGATGAAGATGAAGAACGAGGCATACTTCCTCCTGCCATCAGAGTGTCGTATGGTGGTGGCCTCTTCAGGCTCAGGGGTGTTAGCGAGCGCCCCATGCTCACAGGAGATGGACATGCTGATTGGCTGCGGGGGTAACCATGACCACCGTGTGTGGTGCTGGATGACTTGTAGAGGGTGGAGGGGAGAGGCGGAGCTGAGGAGCGACCTGAAGATGTGATGGTGTGAGTGGAGGGCATGTCCCGGTCCCGTTCTTTGCGGTGATGGGTAGAACTCTGCGGCTGTTCAACACCACCCGACTTGCTGTAGGAGACATTTTCTAACATAGGGAGCCGGGTCACGTCCAAAGGGGTGAGAGGAGACTCATCAGAGTTCGGGGAGCACTGAGCGGGGGCAGGTGGGAAGATAAGCAACGGTGGGCGATGAGTCAGGAGATTAGGAAATGGTGGAGGGATGTCACAGAGCGAGCCCCGAGATGACCAAGCTTCAGGGTCGATGATGGTGGCATGTGTGTCCTGCAAGAAGTCCTCCAACATTGGGTACTTCATCTCCTCATACACTGACTCGCTCTGCTCGTCGTCCACGGCTTCCTGACCTTTCAGCCCTCGCAGGATGTTTCCCACCATCTCAATATAAACCGGCTCCTCATCGTCCGTGTCTCTGGATGCTGGACTCTGACTTTGGGATGAAGATTTGTCCCAATGCAAGGAAGACTTCTTGGTGCCATGGTTTCGGATGTAGCATTCATCAAAGGAGGTGCTAAGCTGAGTGTTGGGGTTCCTCTTGGGTTTGGGTGGAGGCATCTTCTTGGAGGCATCTTCAGAGTGGAGAAAACATCGAGCTGCAGACAGACAATGAAGGCAGTGAATGAAAAATATCTCTCACATCGCTTCCTCCATACCTTCTTACAACAGCAAACCCTCAGAGACAGGAAGTCGTTTAGACTTCATATTCTTCTATTAAAAAAATACTAGGAGGGCAGTCAGTCTTTTTTTTGTAATCTTGCTGACAGAAGAACATGGATTACTTACATACTGAGTAAATCAGCAGACAGAAGTCATAAAAATCTCTTCTGCTTTTCAACACAGTGTCTGCATTTAAAGAAGGTGTAAGAAAAGACTTTTGACACCTTTAATATTCAGTGTTCAGATATAAAAGTCAGGTGACATTGATCCTCTCCTTATGAACAATGTCCATCTGAGGCCACGGCAGCATCCTCATCAATCCTGGGTGGACCAATAGGAGGTCATGAACAATGTTCATAATGAGATGTTACTTTGGACCCCAACATTTGTCCATCCCTATGGATCAAAACTGATTTGGTGCCAGCCAGGTGATCTCCACAATGTTAGACACATGGTTTTAATGTTGTGGCTGAACGCTGTGAAACATGTGACTCACCTTCGGCCTGTTCTGGCTTCTCTTTGGTCTCTTGGTGGTCTCTCCTAGTGACTCCACCCCCATCCACAGTCTCTGAGCTGCTGCTCAGTTTGGTGTTAGGATCTCTCTTAGGTTTGGGCGGGGGTTGTTTGCGGCTGTGGTTGGAATCGTCTTCTCCTCCGCCCACTGAGTGAAGGGACTGGGATCGGACAGTGAAGCCCTGGCTGGGGGGGGGCAGTCGGTCCTGTGGAGCTGGCATTGTCATGAAACCCATCCTGAAGTGTTTCCCAGAGTACGCCCCATCCGAGGCTGCGGCAACATCTTCACCAATCCTGGATGGACCAGAGGGAGGTCATGTTATTGTAATCATCCAATCACACAACACCTTATAAAACAAACAAAAAACATTCAATGTTTCTAAAGTGGTGATAAGTTGTGTTAAATAAAGCTCATTTATTTACATTTTGAGCACTAAACTTGTCCTTAAATAGGAAAAAAAAAATTTATATTAGCCGATCTTTACGGACTTGAGGTTCTAAACAAAGATTGCTGTGTAAAAATAAAAACAGTTGGTTCTATATCCTTTATTATCCAATGTGCCTAAAGCAGATACCATATCTATGCCCATATGAGGTCATACTATGCAGGAGCTGCAGCATTTGCATTTGTCTTCTTTTTTCTTACTGTCCTTGTCTATGTTTAAAAAAGGGATCTGCAGACTTATCTATTGCAGCTTGGATGAGTTTACAGGAAACAACCTGGTCTGAGTTTAAGGTTTGAGGTTTTCTACCTCTTGATGCTCTCTTCCTGCCGTCTTTTCTTCTGGTGTTTTTCATGCAGGTAGGTCCAGTTGGTCTGGTTGCGAATGCGGTCGCTCTCTCTAGCAATGTCGGAGGCATTTTGGATCACAAGACCATCGTATGTTCGAAGTCCACTGTCCTCCACATATTGGAAAAACCTCCTGAATGAAGACACCTCCTCCTGCGACGTCATGACTCCCCGATGACCTGAGAGGAAGAGCAGAGAGGACCAGAGTCTGAACTTCAGACAGACTTTAACTCTTTCCCCCTTCGACACCTACTAGGAGTAACCCATATATTTCTTACCAGGGTTACCCTTGGAAAAACCAGAAGCTATTCTAATGGTCGTCAAACAATGTCTTTACTGATTATACCGAAGCTGTCAAAACTCGTCATTAAGGGTACAGGGGATATTGTCTTTATGGGGGAAAGAGTTAAATCAGATCAAGGTTTATGCTTAATCTGGTCAGAGAGCAGGGAGAGTGTATTTTTTAGGTTTTACGAGGCTTGTTTTTGGAGAAAAACATCTATTATCACACAATATCACATCCTGTTTTACCTAAGACATGAAAACATAGCAACTATAATGATTTAAATATATTTCAATGAAAATGAAAATGGCAGGAACATTCTGGAACTGTTGGGATTTATTATATAATCATGTATAACCATTACACCCATTAAACACTGTCCTCACTTCTGTATCATAAAAAGATCCTCATAACTACTATATAAATCTATAAATTATCAATATTAATTCAGTGTTAATTAACACTGAGAACACAAAACCTGCTTATTGTAAACTAGTCTGTGCATTCAAAGGAGTGGTAGGAGACCTTGCATGTGTGGGTCTTTTACATGTGTTTCCCACACTCACTATACTGGCAGCTCAGGTGACTTTATAATCTTATGAGCCCTCCCAAACCCATCTTTTGATCTCTTTTAATCTCAGTTAGCTCAGAATAAATGTATTCTAATTTGTTTATTGTTAGATCATTTTTTTACATTGTCTGTACTTGTGCTTGCAGCAAGCACAAACACCAACAGGCACGTACACTAAAGTACTCACATTTATACAGCACTTTTCTAGTCTTACTGACCACTCAAAGCGCTTTTAACTACAAGTCACACTTTAACTACACATTCTTACAGCACTTTATTCTATGCCCTTCAAGCACTTTATCTACCTCACATACATGGCCAACCAGTGAACCTGACAAGAATGCCTTTGGACTGTGGGGAGGAGGCTGGAATACCCAGAGGAAGCCTACCATGTATTCCGAGGTGGGTCAAACATGCAAACTCCACACAGAAAGGCCCCAGCCAGGATTTGAACCAGGAACCTTCTTGCTGTGAGATGACAGTGCTAACCGCTGCAGGACCATGCCACCCTATTTCAGATCTCGTGTCTGCGTCAAGGCACCATCTCTCAAGGCACCCTCTGACCTCTGTATGACCTCCGTTCCTTATGTGGACCATATATGATCACTCCTATGCTGTTTTACTATTACACTGTTTGGAGATTTCCTATGATCCTTCACAGTCCAACATGTGCCTGTCTCTGCAGGAACCTGGGCAGATGTGGTGGGAATATGGACAGTTCCCATGACAGTGTGAAGGTGCCCCTTGAACTCTGTCACCACTGTCCCATAGAAAATACACACAGACATGACATGTACACTTTCACAGTTTCAAGATTCCCTAAAGCCAAAATTTTCCTTGATTTGACCCACAATGGTGGATCTAAAATCCACTCGAATAGATACGGGTCAAACCTGGAACAGCCTCAGTGTACAAAAATTTGTAGCACCTGTACAACAATATAACATTTTAAAATATTTTCATTTTTGTGCATTTTGGGTCACTTTAGGAAAAGTCATCAAATTTCTGGCTAAAAGAAAGACATTTAGGGTATTTTTACTGCTGTCAAATGTCAAAACAGTATGTAAGGGTTTTGTTTTTTTTTCATTTTCTTCATGTCTCTGTTTCTTGTGTAACGTCACAAAGTCAAAGTTTACTGTCTACAAACACATGTTCTCATTCTCTATTTCATCAAGACAGGTATCCCAGCATGCATTTCATTTCACCCAGCAGTAATTTGAGTGTCAATCAAAGCTCACACAGTTTTTACATCACTTCTGGCATTTAATACTTTTAACTTGTATAAATTTATTAAAATAATCACTCTTATGTTTTCTGAATGTGAGGATGGTGTGTCAGAGCTTTCAGTCAGTGTCCAGAGTCTTCATGAAGGCTTCAGGTTTGTTTTCCCTACTTTTAAATAAGGTACTGCTTTGAATTCATCTCTCTCTATTGATCCCCTCCCCCACCTCTCCGTCTCTCAGCATTCATCTAAAAATGGAACAGGGAGTCAGCTGGCAGTAACCTAGCAACAGCAGCATCTCTCAGAGGAGCATGATGTAATGCTTCCTGTAAGCGAGTGAGAGAGGAGACACAAGGAGAGGACGAGAGGGAAAGATTTAGATTTGCTACTGAAGTCCTCCCTATTACGATTTGGTTTAGGTGGAGCTCCTTCCCACTCTGAGGTGCAGCAGCCACCCTGCCACCTCCACCTCCTGAGAGCTTTACAGACCACTCTTTGACACTACAAACCACATTAATGCACAGATTCATCACAGATTCTTACAGCACTTTACCCAACGCACACTCATTTAGAGTCACAGATTAACATAATGAGCATGTCTTTGTGGGAGGAAACCCAACAGGAACATCAGACTCCCCACAGAAAAACTCCAACTCAGCAGGACATTTCAAAAAGGAACCTTCCTGCTGTTAAGTGCTAACCACTTCAACAGGCCAGGAGGTGGAAGTTGACACTTTCACCTGTTGAGTTCAGTATTTTTTCTCTCTAATATTGTAGGGGCTTTACCCCACAATATAAAGTGCCTTGGGGTGACTGTTGTGATTTGGCGCTATATAAATAAAACTGAACTGAACTGAATTGTTTTTGGTCGAAAACAAGTCACAGCACCTTCATCTCTCTGCTGTTCCACCCCTCGATGTCTGTGGGAACAACACTCTGAAGGTCGAGGTTAATCTAATCCATCCATCCATATATAATCCATCCACCCATCCATCTGTCCATCCATCCATCTCTTCATCCATCCATATATCATCCATCCATCCATTTTCATAAGTGCTTAGCCTACTTTGGGTCATGGGGGCGTGTAGCCTATCCCAGCATTCATTGGGTGATAGGTGGGGTACACCTGGACAGGTCAGCAGTCCATCACAGGGCTAACACAGAGACAAATCCACACTTACGGCCAATTTAGAATCACAGATTAATGAGCAGCTCCTTGATTATGGGACGAAACAGGAGCATGAACATCTTACTTCCTCTCTCTTTGAAATGAGACACTGCAGAGGACCACATCAGGCCTCATCTGTAAACCATCTGTCCAGGAGTCTGAGACTATCCCTCCCCAGAGTCTCCATCGGCACAACTGTCAGGGGAAGTGGAGGACGAGGAAAGGAAACAAGGAGAGGAGGACACACAAATTAAAAAAATTTTTTTTTTTTTAAATCACACACACACACACAGGTTATGCTAGATCATGGTTGACAGAGAATCACTGCCTGTTTGAACTCTGACCTTGTTCCTTCTGAAATGTTTTCACCCTCGATTTCCCATCATTTATTAATGTCTGATAGACAGCTCTTTCAAAATAAAAGTCCAATCAAATAAAGAAGTTTTCCTTTACTCTAAGCCCAACACGGCGGCCATATTGAAGTGAAATGCTGCCGTTTCAGGTTTCACTGAAACATGAGCAGGGTGTGAAAGAGCTGGATGTTTTGAACAGATTTTATTGACAGTGTCAGTGAGGACAGTAGCAGCTTGAAGACAAACAGAAACATTGAAGAGTTAAAGTAGACAACACATTGAAGCTGAGTGAGGAGATTTACCTGAGGACTAGCGAGGACTCAGACTCCCTCCATCCCTCCTTCTTTGCCTCCCTCTCTGCCTCCTTCCCCCCTTCGATCCTCCTTCCTTCCCTCTTGCCTTCCTTCCTTCAGTCCTCCTTACTTCCCTCTTTGATCCTCTGTCCTTCTCTCCTTCAGTCCTCCTCTTCTTCCTTCCCTCCTTTAGCCTCCTTCTCTCCTTCCTTCCCTCCTTCAGTCCTCCCTCTGCAGGAACAAAGATGGAGTGATGAAGCTTCCTGTCGTCCTCTCAGATCTCTGCAGCTCTGAGGAAATGACAAATTTTTTTGTCTGTGGCGACGTTAATCTACATCCACCCTTCAACACCGCTTTCCTCCCTCTGTCCTTTCTTTCCTTCCTCTCTTCCTGCATTCATATATCCTCACAGCTGTAATAACCACTGCTCACACACACACACACACACACACAATCACGGTCACACACCCTTCACCCGCACACACACACATTCCCAACGATGGTCGCCACAAGAAACGAGAGGCTGAAACCACGGCAACCTGACAGCATCCTCACCCTGCTGGCTCCTCCCCCTGGTGCTGAAGGGGAGGGAGGCGGGAGAGAGGGAGAGAGAGGAGCGTTATGTAGAGGGTGAAGAAGGATCATGACAGCGAGAGCAGCACATTCTTATATGTATGTGTGAATGTGTGTGCATGTGATGATATCACATGACATTTTATCACAATCGTGTGATGTCACAGCTCGCAGACCCTCAAATTTACTGACACCTCTCACTGGAAGCAGGAAGTGTCCACAATATGGCACAAAATACAAAATAAAAGCCTGGATCAGGAGAAAATAAAAGTTCAGATCAGGAGGAAATTAAAGTCTGGATCAGGAGGAAATCAAAGCTGGACTCAGACTCACCCCCTGCTGTACATTAGGAAGAATTCAGGTTTAAAGTTACAGTGCGTAAAATGTCACCACTAGATGTCAGTCGATTGCAGATTGCAGTCAACTGAACTGTGTTTTCTTATCCCTCCCAATTTAAGTGGGTAATCCTAGCTACGGTGGCTGCTGTAGGACAAACACCTTTTTAGTCAGCCAAGAGAGATCAAAAACAGTAAATTTAGACTGCATCCCCGATGTTTTTGTACACACCATATTTTAACATATTTGAATAATATCAACACTTGGTAATATATCAGGAATAAAAAACCAATATGTGTCAATTAAATATTTTGTGGTATTTTACGTTTTTACCCCCGAGTCACCTCAAAAACTCCGGCCGCCGTTCATCTGTAGTGAGTGCAGGCTGTC
>VUQI01020038.1:0-10580 GCA_015106735.1 Paratilapia polleni | reverse complement strand
ATTTTTTTTTTTTATTTTTTTTTTTTTTTTTTTTTTTTTTTTTTTTTTTTTTTTTTTTTTTGTTGAGTTGTTCTTACATCCACACTGAGCATGGCTTTGATCATTACCCTGTTAATGAACTGCCTTGATTTCTGCCAGTAGCCAGCAACGTGAACACTGCGGTATTAATAATCAACGCTGAGCAAGAGCTGTGTCTCTGAGTCCCTTCTGAAGGTAACAACGTTGGCAGGAATTTGATGAAAAAAATGCCTAAGAGTAAAATTTTTTACTGCTGCCTCAAATATTCACCAGGCACCTTTTTATTTAGCATCATTAGTGAACGGGGAATTCACAGAGAAAAGTGAAGGTTACAGAGAGATGCACTCTTTCACACCGAGGACCAATGAGGCATTTGTGTTTCACACCAGAACCAGACTCTTCACACATACGTTAACTCAAGTTCCACAGAATAGACAATTAACCAGAATTTATTTTGATAATTGATTTGGGCTTTGGGACTGTTAGTCTGATACAGCATCCAAATTAAAGACAAATAACAGCAACTGAATGAACCGCTTAGTGTTTGAAATGTTCATAATTGATACATTTGACGAGTTACCATGTGTCAATATGAAATTACTTCAGTGCCTCCTTGTTCAATTACGAGGCTCCTTGTGTGGTAACAATTCAAAATAATACATATAAAAATGACAGACCTACAATTTCCTTCTTTCACTGCTCATCACGCTTCACAATCCTTTTAAACATCTCCTTGATTTTATAACCATCAAGGAAGGCACAAATCTAGTTTCAATAAAGGTAAACTCATCTTCAGAATCATCATTACAAAACAAGGAAATTACAGTAATCTTTCAAGTACTTTCATATTTCCATGTCTGATTTTCTTAAACACAAACACTGATAGTGCATGCCTGATTTATCAGACTGACTCTTTTTTTTTCGTCCCCGCTTTTTTTCTCTTGCTCTCTCGCCTTCAGCAGCATGTCAAATAGATAATCAATAGCCTCTCATGGCTTTGTTCCCCTGCACGCTAGATAATGGTTAGAGATGCCACTGTGCTGAACACACCTCATTAACCACTGGTTGCAGTAGTTTGGTTTTTTCCAGCGCAACCCGAGCCCCTAGTCAACACTACGACTAATGTACCTGACAGTTATGGCAGTGACATGCATATTTCAGCCCTGCTGCCAATGCAAGGGTGAAGATATTCTCATCATGCTAGGATTCATGAAAAACAGATGACCTTTGCTAATTTTGTACCATGTTTGTGTATCGGTCTTTTATGCTTATCTGTCATATTGTCCCCTCCATGCACACACACACAAGATGTATAAAATGAAATTAAAAGGGAGGCTGAATGGGGGAAAAAAGGGGGAGACAACAAAAGGAGGAACGGGCAGAGAGAGGAGTGATGGTTGTGTGAATAGTAAAGAAGGATGGAGAAGCTCAGAGATAATCCAGAGACTGTTGTCAGCAGTTCTGCCTCAGTATGTGTGTGTGTGTGTGAGAGAGAGAGAGAGAGAGAGAGAGAGAGAGAGAGAGAAAGATGTACATGTGGTGTAATTTAAAGACATACATGTAGGTTGTTTCTATTAGGGAGACACACATCACCTCAGATGGGACACTGGGACATTGTGAGCTCTGCTGAGGGGCTGAAAAACTGACATCCTAGTTAAAGAAAAAAAAATCAATACATTTATTCATCAGGAAAAATGTGGAATATCTTATGGTCTCCACTGTGAATGTGAATTGGAAAATCTTCAGTGCTCGGTGGTGCTAATGGTTTATTTACACATTATATTGCACACTCGCATATCTGATACTTCTGCAGCATGGGCAGGCAGGAAAATAAGTCAGACGGTTGAGTACAAACAATGCAATCAACAAGAAAACAGCCAATTACAAGACAGAGTTAGCGGCATGGAACAACTAATAAATAACTGGATTATAATTATTATCCCCAGTTATTAGGGTTGAATTATGGGTACATTTTTTGTATTTCGAATCTTTCAGTGCTTTAATGAGAAAAGATGATTTTAACAGAAGATGTGTAAGCATTTAGCCTCATGGTTTTCTCTCTTTCTCTCCTCTCTTTTTCCCCTCCTCTCATTGCATCTCAACTTGTTTTTCCCCTACCTCCTACCCTCATTGGACCACCTCCCTTACCGGAGATTTTGATTGGCTCAGAGGCTCAGAGTGCATTGTCGTGCAGTTTCTGTGTCACACAGAGACAAGGCTGCGGTGTCTGTTTCAGACAGTCGAGGAGATGCACAAAGGTGGACACACTTAAGTACATTCAGGAGTACAGTGTATGCATGCAGGCTCATTTTCCTACTCGTTCCGCCCACACACTCCACTGTTATGATATCGAATCTAAATAACTGGAATGGAGTCACTCTATTCCCCAAACTAATTATGTGAAGCAGAGATGTGCATCAGGTCCATCATGTCATCATGGTAGTCATCTTGTTCATCTCATTTGATTTCCTACAAGCAATAAAATTTTACATTTGATGCTATCCCTCAGCAAGGCAAATATCCAAGTGAAGACACTATTTAGTCTCTCAGATCATTTCACAATAATGTTGGATACTTTTGGACTTTGCTAGAAAAAAAAAACACATGGAGGCATAAAATTTCTTTTTGGAGAAATGATTTGAATTTCCTCCCCCACAAAAAAATCCCTGTTGGAGTACAGACAATCTCTGCTCCTCTTCCATTGTTATTGTTCATAATTTAACAGTGTCTGCAGCTGTGTTGAGCACAGAATGGAAGCTTTGTGTGGTCACACTCTGGTTGTGATTTTCTCTTCTGAAAGAGATTTGTTATTGCTTAGAGTTGAGAGCGGTATCAGTCTTCTCATTTAATTGATAAAAATAGAGACCTCGCTACTTTCTCCCAAGTGTACCAAAGTGAAGCCAAAATATCTTGGAAGTGAGCATTGTCATCTTGAGCTATTGATGTCATCTGAAACCAGAGTCTGTGCAGTAGTGACTGGGGGATGGAAACATGGTATTAATGTTCCACTCCTGGTCACTACTGTGCAGACTCAGCCTGTTCTCATTCATCGGGTGTCAAATACTGCTGTTTTGTCAAAGCACCTGGCGTCTCGGAGATGTGCACAAGGTGTCCTTTGGCATCAGCGCCGTGACACGCTGATGGGTCTCACCCCCCAGCTCGTCAAATAGATCAGAACCCATCACATCTTAATGCACTGTAAGTAAGTGCTATTTTTCAATGTGCAGGGTTAATATGTTGCAGGGGAACCCAGACAATAATCTTTTCCTAAACCTAACCAAACAGTGAGTTTTTAAAAAGTGAGTGAAACAAAACAAACCAAAGTAATTCAATTCAATTCAATTTTATTTATAGCGTCAATTCACAGCAATAGTCACCTCAAGGCGCTTTGTATTTTAGGGTAAAGACCCTACAATAAAACAGAAAGGTTCCAAACAGGGCCGAGCTACTGTCTCCTGGCTAAGAAACTTGTGATTTATGCCACCACCACCCCTCCTACCTTCTTATGTGGACTTTGTTGCCCTTTAAAAGGTAACCATTAGCTCTCTGTGTTCAGCATTGCTGTAGCTGATGCATCAAGGTGCCAAACCCAAAGGACACCTTGTAATTATCTCTGTGACACCTGCAGCTCCTGACAGAAAGGCAGCATTTGATAAGCTGGGATAAGAACCTGTTTGCAGACTCTGGTTGCAATGACGTTAACTGCACAAGATGGCGGCGGCTATTTCCAAGACATTTTGGCTCCACTCTTGGTGAGCTATTGAGACTCTGCAAGGAATCCAATAAGCTCAGTTAAGAAATTGTTAACTCTTCCTTAATAGTTGATTAGATTTTTTGTTAGCTCATAAACTGCCTCGCTTTCTTTGGTATACATGTATCGCCTCATTCTATCCAACTTTGTCTTCATGTCAAACATTTTTATACATTTTTTGCTTTTTAAACACCCTCAGATGGTTATACAGCCTTGGCAGAGATATGCAGTGTTTTTCTTGCTTTAACAGCATTGGTACTGGTTTAGCACCATTTAGCAAAAGTTACAGATTCAGCATAAAATATATGGAAAGTGAGCAGGAGGCTAGGCAAATGGAATTCAGTTGTATAAGATCATAAGCACACATCCCAAAACATAATAAAATGCGACCTTGATGTGTCAAATGCAATGATGAGATGCATGTGCCTCACTTCAGCTGACTCGAGACTTACACATGTTAAGCAGTGTGTACAGGGGATCAGCAGCTTGGAAAGAGAATATATGTGAAATGTGAAATGGTAAATTATTTCCAACCCCTGATAAGTTGCTGTATTGAATTTTTCAACAGAGTGCTATGAGGCTTAGCAGAGCATGTTTCACTCCACTGTATATCAGATATCACTAACAAAGCTCCTAAGAGCTGTTGTGTTACTGTACATCACATTAACTTGTGAAATCACCCTCTCTACCCTCGCTTTACATTAAACACTTCCAGTACAGTCGCTGCACAGAGTAAAGCCACACATTATTTTAGCATCGCTAGATAAAAAGATGAAGATCTAGGCAGGACATCAGAGAGAGGTGGCAATGGATGGGGGCGCAGATGGGTTCAGGGCGAGGAAAGAGAAAACGATTTGGATTTTCATGACAGATGAGGCAGAGGGAAAGAGGTGGAGGGAAGGGAGGGAAAGAGAGCAAGGCTACGTAAGGAAAAGATGAATATTTAATCAAACTTGTGAAGACCTAGAACAGCAAGACACAAAGAGAGAGAGAGAGAGAGATAAGGTAATCAGCTGTTCATGGGTTCACACTTAAGCCTGTTTATAGCCTGATTTATAGTCTCTGCTTATAGATTTCATTAAGTGAGGACTTTTGCATCAATAAAATGAAAAGAAACAGTTTTGAAGCACAAATCAGTTCCTCCAAACTTAGCAGCAACACACAACAGCTATTAGGGTTAGGGTTTGTAAAATATGCTAAGGCTGGGGAAGGATTTTGGACATGGTTAAATGAGTTTGCAAAAAAGGGCAATTTCTGCACACTGTAACATTTCATCCACAGGATCTTTCAAAGAGTGTGACCTCCCACACTGCACTATAAAAGGGAAAGAGCTGAGTCCCTTTCAAAAACTGATTTTAAATAAAAGTGTTTTGTTTGTGTTATTTGCCTAATTCATGTGCACCTGTGTCACTTAAGCTTAGCGTGAGTCTGTACTGCTGCTTTGCCTCTCTCCTCCACTCTCTCTGTTTCACTGCATGTGCCTGTTTTATTGTGACACATGCACAGCAGAGCAGAGAAGAGACTGGAAGATACATTCCTCGAGTTGAGGACAACTTGTTCCATTACTAAAAGGACAATAAAAGCTTTTCAGCCATTGTTAATCTAAGATGTCAACAACAAAAAACTAAAAGCCAGGCCAAAATATCTATATTTTTAAAAGCTCCCAATCTGACAATAAAAGAGAAAAGCTCTGTTACTGACAAGTAGGCCTACTGTGGCATTATACCTATTCACTGAATTTTTAAATACTAGTGTGGGATCATAATTGTGGCTGATTTTTTTTTCTTCTTTTTGGCTCTTTTATACACATTCTTTCTGACTGAAAATGAACTGCAAAGAGAGAGGGGAGTGTGACTGATGCACTATTTTGTTTTGGTTGAGATACTGTGCCCTAGTCAGATATCTAGAGGTTCTGAATGTCGTATATGGCACCATTAACTGACTCAGTGAATATTACAGCACTGGGAAAATGTTTCAAGTAACAGTCAATTTTAAGGAAAAAAACAACAGATCTTAAATCTCAGATGTTATTATGTCCTGGTAACGATTGCATCAGACATTTTTCTATCATGCTGATCCACATTTTTGTCTCCCAGTCATTCTTCAGCAGTTAAAACCTCCACTTTCTTGGTGCTAACTAGATGGTGAACATAGGTAGAATAACAGAACATATCAGGTAGAATAAAGATTGTTTATCAGAGCTGTTTCATTGGAAAAAGGCTGAAGCTGAATGAATTTAGAAATAGCTGGTACAACCTGCATACTTCCCCTTTCTCTCTCTCTCTCTCAGTATATCTTCTTCAAGCCTTGTTTTCCACCACACCGAGTTTCACAGTCACTTTATTCTAACACATTTTCCTTCCCCTTAGCCTCTCTCTCTCTTCACCTCCTTTCCCATCTTCCCATCCCCATTCTCTATTAAAAATGGTTGCCTCTTCTCACCTCTGCTCAGTCTTGCAGGTTTATTTTGGTCCTTTGCCTGTTAGCAGAGCAGCATAAGCTGGTTGTCACCCTTATCCACCACTACTTCGCAGCCAGCCCCTCACTATTTCCCTCCCTTCTTTTTGCACTGGCTTAAATAATTTCTTCATCTCCATTTTGATCATTTTTTCCCCTCCTGGTTGGCAAATTCAGCCTTAGTCCATTGCTGATGTGCCTTCTATCCTTTGTTTATCTTCTTTCTCGACCGTTCTCGCTCCATCTGGTTCTCCTCTCGGTCATTTAGTGGGTATATTTTCAGCAGAGGAAGCATACGTTTTGGCATTAGCCTCTGTGCCTGGGTTCATCAGTGCTTGAGTGCAAGGACTCAGCCTGAGAGGTTGCACGGGGGTTACTGCCACTATGGAACTATAATTACCTCAGCTGTCAGTCAACCAGGAGTGTGTCCACACATGCACAGACACACACACACACATTCACACAGACGCTTGTGAAGTCAGTAGGACTTAAACTGTATCTTTGGATCTTAAGCGTTATGTATAAAAATACAACCTCAATTCCAAAAAAAGTTTGGATGCTGTGTAAAATGTAAATAAAATTAGAATACAGTGATCTGCAAATCTCATTAACCCATATTTTAATCACAGTAGAACACAGACACGGGGCCAACAAAAGGCTGGATAATTAAGTGGTACTAAGTGGTACTGCATCTACAAATTGTGGAACAATTTCAAAATAGTGTTCTTCAATGATTCTGAAAATCTGGAGGAATCTCTGTGTGCAAGGGACAGGCCAAAAATCCATCCTGGGTGCCCGTAATCTTTGGGCCCTGAGGCAGCAGTGCATTAAAAACAGATATGATTCTGTCAAGGAAATCACTGCATGGGGTCAGGAACACTTACAGAAATCTTTGTGAACACAGTTTGCTGTGCCATCCACAAATACAGGTTAAAGCTCTATCATGCAAAGAAGAAGAAATATGAACATGAACTAGAAATGCCGTGATCTTCTTTGGGCCAAAGCTCCTTAAAATGGACTCAGGCAAAGTGGAAAACTTTTCTGTGGTTAGTTTTTTGGAAAACATGGATGCTGCATCCTCTGGACTAAAGAGGAGAGGGACCATCCAGCTTGTCATCAGCGCTCAGCTCAAAAGCCTGCATCTCTGATGGTATGAGTATGCATTACTGCCTATGGAATTGGCAGCTTGGACATCTGGAAAGGCACCATCAAAGCTGAAAGGTATATACAGGTTTTAGAGCAACATATGCTCCTATCCAGATGACATCTTTTTCAGGGAAGGCCTTGTATATTTCAGCAAGACAATACTAAACCACATACTGCATCTATTACAACAGCATGGCTTCATAGTAGGAGCGTCCGGGTGCTGAACTGGACTGCCTGCAGTCCAGACCTTTCACCAACAGAAAACAAATACGAAAAAGAAGACCCAGGACTGTTGAGCAGCTAGAATCATATATCAAACAAGAATGGGACAGCATTCCTCTCTCAAAAGTCCAGGAGCTGGTCTCCTCAGTTCCCAGACGTTTACGGACTGTTTTTAAAAGAAGAGGGTGTGTTTGGCACAACAGGGCATTCAGTTCATGATTCTGCTTGCTAAAGCTGTCAGACAGGACAGGTTAAAAATAAAAAAATAAAAAATAAATAAATAAATAAGAGGGGATGCTACACAGTGGTAAACATGGCCCTGTCCCAACCTTGTTGAGATGTGTTGCTGCCATCAAATTCAATATGACGTTTTTTTTTTCTTAAAATTGTACATTTTCTCAGTTTAAACATTTGATATGTTTTCTAACTTTTATTGTGAATAAAATATGAGTTTATGCAATTTGCAAATCATTCTGTTTGCATTCAGTTTTTTATTTACATTTTACACAGCATCCCAACTTTTTTGGAATCGGGGTTGTACTTTCATTGCTATTTCTGCCCAAAACTCTCTCAGTTGTCTTTGTTTCATTTCTAGTGCCAACAAAGCCTGTAAGTGTGTAAATGAGTGTTAATATTTATATTCTTGTTTGTCTGTGTGCATATATCTGCTTGATTTTTGTTTCTGTAACGATGCTGTAACCTCTCTGTGGGGCAGTTTTGTCTCTGTGAACTTTTGCAGGATTTGTTTGGGTTACCAGCAGTCATCCTTTTAGATTCCCATTCTGCACGTGATTATGTTGCTTGAGGAAGCCTTTAGACATCAGAAAAATGCTGAGCTAATTAGGGGTTTGGATGACATTTTTGAAGAAATTTTTCCACAAGGTTGTACAGGCTTAGCAGTGGGCGTACTACAGCATAAAACAAACTATCTGTAGGCCAGGGATTTGGTATTAACTTAATGGTGTACATGATTTTACACAGACAGACATCTTTGGGGTATGGCAGTAGTAAATGGAAAAATACACATTGAAATAAAAACCTGACGCTCCCGTTTCTAAATAGATTGTGAAAATATCCCATCAGTCATCAGAAACATCCATCACACTAAGTATCAAATTGTTAAAATGTCATTTCCATGTTGTTCGGCATATAAATAAAAACACACAATTTCCGTTGTCACTGCACATGGGAGCAAAGCAAAACAATAAGCAATTATTTTTCTCATCCAGCAACACTCTCCAGCTGTGACAAGTGCCTCAATTTTTTGTTTACATTTCACCAAAAAAATGCATGTGCTTTCACTGGAATGTATTAAGCTTCAATGTGTCTCATGTGTCAAATGGTTATTATACTTGCAGCATCCCAGTCTCAGCTTATCCATTCGCAATACAATAATTGGAAAACAAAGTCAGATTCATTTTTAAAATCAGGTTTTGGCCTTGTAAACCTGGAAGGATGCCAATTAGCGATGAGCACTGAGCTCGGTACAGTGGAGACAACAACAAATTTGTTGCGGGGGGTGTTGCTCACATCCAGCCACTTGTGTGCTGAGTGTGGTTTCAGGGAGAGCTGTGTTAAATATTTCAGCTCGTGTCCTCACAAGCATTTGCCTTACTGAGAAACTGAGAGACTATTGATGTGGTTAACAGCTGAAAGATGGATGAGGATAGATCAAACTAAACCAAAATAGCAATAAAAAATATGGCAACAACCGTTTCTAATCTTTGTTTTTCGCTGTAGAATGACAGTATTGTGTGAGCTGGAAAAGCTCAAATGTTTTGGACTTAAACAGAGTGATGGAAAAACTGAGCATGTCCCAGAGAGCTAAGTGCTGTGGGTCCCAGCTGATTTCTGCACAAGAGTCAATGTGGAATCACCTCAGCGGTTGTTTCTTTTAAACTCTCCTTTGCCAGGTTCTTCTTCTTATCGTTTCTGTTATCTAATCCTTCGTCTCTTAACAGTGTTTGCTCTTGCTTTCTCTGTCACCTACAAAAAAGATGTTTATTCAATTCTAGGATTTAAATCCAATAACAAGCACAAATCTGATCTATGAAGAAAGAGGCTTTTCCACCTCTGCCTACCTCTTTCCTGTCTCTGTCTCAACAACAAAGTGGATTCAGCCTCAAATACCATCACATAAAGCAGAAAGAGGCTGCAGATGCCCAGGCTATTATTTCCAGCTCACTCCATGTCGTAATATGCTCAGCGCTCTGTTTTGATATGTATAATAAACTTACCAGAGGAAAACCATGGGAGGTCTAAGCAACACTGGGAGTGGCGCGGTAGGGAAGGCAGCTTAGGAGCTTATGGACAACCAACACAGCTGTTGTAGACAAAGCATCACGGAGCTGCACGACTCTGCTACCTGCCTGCTGCCAAGTATAGCAAGTCATGCTGCGCTGCTTTCCCATAACAGGTGTAAATATGTATTAGTGACAATGAATGAATAAAAAAAATAAACTAATTGATGAAAACATAGTTTAAATATGACAAACTTAACACTTTCATTCACTAATATACAGCTCTGGAAAAAGTTAAGAGACCACTGCAAAATTATCAGTGTCTCTGATTTTGATATTTATAGGTATATGTTTGAGTAAAATGAACATTTTTGTTTTATTCTAAAAACTACTGACAACATAACTCCCAAATTCCAAATACAAATATTTTCATTTAGAGCATTTATTTGCAGAAAATGAAAAATGGTCAAAATATCAAAAAAGGTCCAGTGTTTTCAGACCTCAAATAATGCAAAAAAACAAAAACAAGTTCATATTCATTTTTAAACAACACATTACTAATGTTTTAACTTAGGAAGTGTTCAGAAATCAATATTTGGTGGAATAACCCTGATTTGCAGTCACAGCTTTCATGCGTCTTGGCATGCTCTCCACCAGTCTTTCATGTTGCTGTTGGGTGACTTTATGCCATTCCTGGTGCAAGAATTCAAGCAGCTCAGCTTTGTTTGATGGCTTTTGACCATCCA
>VUQI01020032.1:3743-14080 GCA_015106735.1 Paratilapia polleni | reverse complement strand
TGTGAGACTGGGTGAATGTGGCATGTAGTATAAAGCGCTTTGAGTACACAGAAACTGAGTAGAAAAGCGCTATATAAGTACCAGTCCATTTACCATTTAACCTCTTACAGACAGGTCTGTGCACCACCAAAAACCAAGCACGTAAACTATATTTTGCCAGCGTTGGTGCTGAAACATGGAGCAAGCCTGATGTTGAGACTAAAAACGGTGTTTAATCATTTTTTCATGAAGAACTGGCTTTGAGGTTTCCCCTCATAAAGAGTGAGATTTGTTTAGACAACGTGATAGTGAGAAGGCAACCCTGCTTAAACCTAACGTGGATTCGATGGGCATTATGAAACATTAAAAGTTAACAATATAAACAATAAAACAGCTAAAACAACAAAATTATTTTAGATTTCTTTTTGTAGAATATTAATTGGTTGGGTTTTTCCATCTTCATTTTAGGGAAGATAAGTGCACGCAAAATTACTTAATAATTTCAATGATTATCTTAATGCAGAATTTATATCTATGCTCAGATATACATTATTTCAGTGTCGCTGCACAACACCTATACAGTCCTGTTTTGTGATTAAATGCCACAGGGAGTTGTGTGTCTGTTCCTGGTCAATGTGCAGGATCTACGTGACGTCAGCAGCACAGGAAGACATTGCCAGGGCACTTCCTGCTGCGAGGCGGAGGCAGACATATGTCGCAGCAAAGAGCCGTGGCCAGAAGTCAGTCTTCATAGAGGGACAGAGAGAGAGGAGGGGGAGATGGCTGCAGTTGAGTCATGTGATCAGGGGAACCGTACACCACTTTGTGTTCCATATCTTTAGTGCCAAATTTCACTCACTGCCACAACGTATTTACCTCAGTACATCCTTTCATTGTGGCCTTGATCCCTGACTTAAATATCTCATTTCCTTTAGATTTCTGGATACAGTCCAAGACTATCAATAGAAATCTCCCACCTGAGTCATTGAAATAACCTTCAGCTATGCAGCAAGATGTTTCTGAGCAGGTGAAGGTCAGTTACTGTGTGTTTACCCTGTTAAATTTGAAACATATTACTTGTTTCAATAACTTCAGTCCGACTTGCACAGGATTCATATTGCCAGTAAACATCATTTTATTTAAAAATACAACCCCTTTTTTTTGAGCCAGTTAAAAAACAGCTAATACAGAAGAGCTCTGGTCATATGCTGGATGTCATCCATCTCATCATCCTTGGAGATCTTGCTCTTCTGATGGATTTGAGTTTGCCCTTTCTGTGATTGAATGTCCATGCTGTGCAGCAACATGAAGCCCATCAAACACAATGCTGTCCAAACTTTTATTAATCACTGTCAATACAGTCTCAATAATTCTCGAGAGGGGAAAAGGAAGAAAGAAAGTTGCAAACAACAAACGAAAGGGGGAAAAAAGTCCAAATTACCAATACATTTATTTGCACTGGACGTATTTTTCCACAGGATCTCCTTGTTTGGCCAAACCTAGGAAGTAAATTTGTGTTGAAATTTTTACTTTACAAACAATGGACATGATACAGTGATGTGCGATACCACAGATTTCCTTTCTGATCTGATACCAAGTAAAATTTGGGTATTGACGATACTGATCCAATACCGATACTTTGTACAAAAATTCAATGTGTTTGGAAAATCAAAATCAAAAGTAGTGTATTTCAAATTATAGCTTCATAATGAACACAACACATCAGACTACTTGTTCTTATTATTTAATTATGAAGAATTATCATACAAAAAAAAAAAAAAAACCCTGAAAAGTTGCATGTTAATTGACGCTATTTGAACATGTTATATCTTGTCATTTAACATGTAAATACTTGGCTGAACATTTCAACAAAAACATTCAACATTCACACTTTCCCTCTTTCACAGGTTATTTGTGGCTGTTTGTGAAGATGAAATAGCTCCACACATGACTCCACTTACGCTCAGCCATTGGTGTCAACTGAGTGAGTGAGCACAGCAGCGCGCTGCGACGCTTACGCATTTATACAGCCATATTTTGCATATGACTATGACAGGCAAAAGATGAAGTAGTTCCTATCAACTGGGTATCATTTAGACGAGATCCCGATAGTACAGTTACTTTCCACTGTGTTCCTGTTAATGATAAACTACACATTTACCCCAAATTACTAAAATATAGATATTTTAATATGAGAATCGATTCTAGAACATAAATATCTGGTATCAGAGGTATCGATATTTCAGTATCGATCTGCACACCACTAACATGATACATTCATTCATAACTAAGACCAGACGACCTCCATGTTATACCAAGGTGTAAATTCCAGGGTTGAAAAAGAAAGACCAAGAAGAAAGGGAAGAAGCTGGCTCTAAAAACAAAGGAGGATGCACTTTGGTGACCAACCTTCCTAGTGTTATTTGATAAGGCCCCATTCGCACAGGTCTAGAGACCAGTCAGTGACACCCTGGTAATCACCGGTAGCTAGGGGAAAATGTGGATTCCCCAACAGCTGGTGAGTGGTTGTGGGAGGTGGCTTGCTGTCGCTAGGTGAAATTGGTCGCAAAGAGGTATACAGTGCTGCACTGAAAACCTCCTTGCAATTGCTTTGATCACTAGCAGATTGCCGTGGTTGCCTGTCGTTTGTATGGAAGACAGCACCCTCCAGGAACCACTCACCAACCAGTCAGGGAATACACATTTTTCCCTAGCAGCCGGTGGTTGCCAAGAGGTCTGAGGCCAACATAACAACAGCCAAAACACTGAGGCTCCAAAATACAGAGTTCAATGGTGGACCAATGGTTGACATCACAGGTGATATGTCTATCTTTTATATACAGTCTCTGGCTAATACCAGTCCAAGCCAAACAGAGTTTTAGCACAAATTCAAATATAAATAACTTTGGTACAGAGATAATCACTGCTTTATGCACAATCTAAACTCAGACCAGTTTCAAAGCCTTTAAAAACTAAACCTCAACCTGCAAAGAACTTATTCAAATGGACACTAAAGAGAATCATCAGGACTTTCTTAAAATAATGTTAGAGGGTACTTGCCTATTTAGACTAATGCAAGGTTTCTGCAACACTGTTTGTAAAAAGATATTAGTTTTGTATATTTTAAACTTTTGAATGAGACTCAATGGCTGTAATCTTCTTTGGGACTGTAGACTATTGCTGTGACACTGTGGAAGTACAGTTTAATGAGTGCAGAGAGCCACGGATGACAGCCGTTTGCATGTACAGTATCCAAGCTACTAATTACAGACTACTGGAAGTCAGGAAAAGTAAACAGTAATTTAGAGACTGCACATGATCATGTTCAAACAACTAAACAAAACAGACAAATTCATGTGTTCTTTTGTGATGGGTATAAATCTTTTTGTCTTTACACATGATATGATTTATCCACTTCAAACCTTAAATCTGCATTTGCCTCCTAAACAGGTGGAGAATTTATTTTAAATATTGTGGAAATGACTGGTTCCATTTCATACCATGTGCACTGGACAGTACTCTGCATGCTGTGCACACTGACAAGGCGGTCGTGACTTCAGGCTTTAAACTGCAGCTGAGCCTGTGGTAATGCCCCAGGCTGGTTTTGACTGTACTATCAGTCTGCTCTCTGCTAATTGAGGCGTTAAGACTGTAGTTTGCAAGCGGCTTTAATCTGACAGACCCGTGGGCTAGCAAGCATCTACAAAACATACAGAAACAGAAGCCTGTACATAAACACACACACACCTGCACGGACACTCTGAGACCTCAGCACTGGTCGGGGAACAAACTGAGATGCCACCGCAGCCGCACATACAAGAGTGAGGCAATAACGCTGACAGATTTGCTGTGGGACAGTGAGGGGAAGGGGAAAATGAGTAGATTTATATGATCTTCTCAAGCTCCTCCGTGACTAACCTGCATAAAGATCCCTGCACCCAGTATGGATGTGTGTAGCCGGCCGGCATCCGGCGCAGTCTAATCCATCTTAGTTCACAGCAGGACATTACACTGAACAAAACCAGTTGCCTCAAAGACCCAGATAACTAATGTAATTTATGCAAATATTCATCTATAACACAAGAGAACAGGCATTTTAAGGGAAAGATATTTACATTCATTATGACTGCAAATTTGTGTCAATTTCCCTTCATTTCCCTTTATTCATTTTACTTTATTTTACACCCATGCATTAAAGACCTTTATCATTTACAGCTTCTTCACTGTTTGGGGACAAGTGTGAGGAAACAAGGGCAGTGACAAGTGAAAGAAGTCAACAGAAAAGGAAAATATTTTCAGGGCTGCAGGCACAGTACAGTCACAGGCACAATGTCAGTGGATTTAGCCACAACGTCTGAAACCATAAGACCCTCATACATCACAAAACCGCTGAACTTCTCTCAAGGACAACGAGGAGACAGAATGAATAAGCTCACAGGCCCGTTTGCAGTCTCAGGATACATGACCACTCCTTTTTTTTTGAGCTCTGAGGGCTGGGTGCTCAGGATGAAGTGGTTTTTCCCCAGAGTGATAGAAGGTCAAGTGGGAGCCACCTACCTATCAGCCTGACGGAGGCAAAAAGGCTTTTATTACAGCAAAATAACAACAGAGTCCAAAGTAACACTTATATTTTAAAATGATGCAGGAGAGTCAAAGAAAAACAACTAAGATTAATCATGCTAATAAAAAATATGCCTCATCATTAAACCTCCAAAAGAAACTAAAGTGCATTTATAACACAACTCTGTGATTAATTATGGGTTTTTATAACAGTCACTTTTTAATAAGTTTTCACTATTTGAAATAATGGCTTATAACTGACCTGAAAAGAATGGTTTACTAACATCAGTTAACCAATTAGTTACAGTTAATAAACCCATTACCTTCTTTTGTACTATAAGTCAATGCTTGCTTTGGGTACCAGTTTCTAATGCGACACTGCTTAGTGGATGGTAACGTAACAATGTCCTTACTTTATGTAAATTAATCCATTTAACTAAATTTTACTTATTTGGAATGTATTATGTGTACTTTTATGTATGCATACTGAGGAGTACCTTGTGCATACTTTTTTCATTTAATCATCAGTAATAAAATCCAAGTGTGGTTTTATTAATGATTCAAAACAATTTACTCATGACTTATACATCAGCTATGAGCCACTTACAAGCATTTGAGCTTATCATCCCTTTGATGTTATCATACAGAAAAGGGCTGTAGGCCATTAGGTAAATAAATAATAATACTAATATACAATATGTTTGTTAAAAACTGCAGATTTATTGGTTTTCTTTGAAGTTAAAAAGCTTCAAGAATTACCTATTAACATACAGTAGTTAAACATATGACCTACAAATTAACTACAGCAACAATAAATGACTATTAAAGGGTTTTAATCCTGTTTTTCCCATTAACCCCTTTATTTTTAGCTAGCATAATATTAAAGAGAGCGACTACAAATAACCATTCTACCAGATACTCTCAAAGCTCCAAAGTTACCTGGATGAACAACTGTTTTTTTGTGCATCAAAGTAAACCACACAGCTGTCTCAAAGACTGAACTGCTTTTTAAAGCCCCGGTTGTATAAGGCTAACAGACAAGATGTAAGGCTGGATGATATGCTAAAGCTTTCCAACAAGACACTGTCAGTCCAACAACCAGTAACTGCCAATATATTCGCACAGTGTCCTCAGAGCACAAACCAGTGGGGATAAAATGTGCTATAAAGGCGAGCCTTAACGCTTTGGCTGCTGTCATGTCATTTTTGGAGACAGAAGTGAACATACAGTGCTTACATTTATTAGACCACCACCCAAGGTAAGGTTTATACCACAGCTGCCCTAAGTTAACAGTATTGGTAATTACCAAAAACATTTTTTATGTTTCTATAAATGTTAATCCACCAATATCTTCTCTTCAGTTCTTTAATCGAAATGATATTTTTAATGCTAAAAAATAATTACTGTTATTATCCATGAATTTTCAAATTTACTGTTTTAAAAAAAAACAGAAAAAATAGTAAAGCACATTATTATTTTTTTGATTCAGATACCAAATTACAGTTATTTACTTGGATTCCTGAACAGAAAAATTTGTTTCAGTGGTTGATTAATTTCTGACTTCTCAAAGAAGTCCAGTGTGCCGGCTCAAATTTGGGTATAACAACTTGAATTCAGTTTGAAATTCCTTGCTCCTGTCCAAAATGGTAAAACATCAAGAACTCACTAAAAAACAAAGAGTCTGCATTAACGCACTTCATGATGCTGGATGGTCTTTCTCATTTTTATGACAGGTGGTCTAATAAATTTATTAAGCACTGTATTTGGATGAGAAGGCAGACTGCTAAGTTTGGCCTCAGTCTAGCCTAGAGACCGTTCAGTGACCCTCTGGCAACCACCGGTCACTTGGAAAAAGTGTGTATTCTCCAACCGGTTGGTGAGTGATTGCTGGAGGTTGCCGGCACTTGCTAGTGTGAAATTGGTCACAAAAAAGTATATGGTGCTGCACTGACAACATCCTTGCGATTGCTTTGGTAGACAGCAGCTTGCCGTAGTCACCAGTATTTTACATGGAAGACCCTGTTTTATCTCCAAACACACGCAAACTACTCGCTAAGCTGTAGTGAAACTGTAAAAAGTGCAAAACAAACCGGAAATGGAAACTGACTGCCTTCGAAGTAAAAACTGTCCCTTTTGAAATGTGTTGTTTGCCGCAATAAGGCACAAGTTTTATTTTGAAGGCAAAAGGCTGGTGTGACTGAAGCCTAAATGATCAGGGTGCTGTCTGAAACATGTGGTTCTCTCAATTAAAAACTAGCAATACTAGCTTACCTAGCATAGCTCAGAAAGCTTTCAGACATGGGAGTGGAGAGTTTCATACTGGTGTTTATTGCATTACTTAACATCCACCATACAGTGCCTGATCTCAACAGCAGTACATCTGCTAGTCACATTCGCAATGGGAATCTCCATTAGTGTCTGTATATAATTTTTCACTCCCGCTCAAGACAACAAAAATGAAGGAGGAACCACATTGTAGCACTATTCTTTAATTGTGCTTTATAAATCAATTATTCACCAATATTTTCTAAAAAATATATATATAATGACTAAAACCATGCAAAAAATAAAATAAAAACACAAATTAAAAACAAAACAAAAAACTGTCCCCCAACAAACAAATGGCAGTGGACTTAGCTGATCATCAATAGCTAATATATTATTCCAATCACCCAATCCTAGGAGGTTGGTTTACCCTCTGATTCAGTAAAAATAATACATTTTTATTTCAGTTTTAAAATGACTTTTGGTTTCTCACTCTCTGCCTTCACCTTCTTTGCATCTTCCAGCATCCTCAGGTAGACTTTCCACAGTTACTCGAGTTGTTCCAAGATCCACCAAAAATTCTTTATATTCTTTTCCTGTTTCATTGCCCAGTCGAGCCCTTATTGTTCCAGGGGATTTCGTACCTGGTGTCATAATTGCACAATTAAAGTAGAAAAAAATCTAACTGTCGATGGTGTCATTATTCTAGAGCCATCACATTTTACAATTAAGCATTACTTTATAATGATATGTTTCAGGAAAAAGTGTCCACTGCCACTTCAAGAAAGAAGTTCTTTGTGCCAGAAAGAGTTCAACACGTCTTACCAAATATAATTAATTGGCACTTTTGTCTTTTCATTTCTGTGGTGATTCACTGCTACTAAAATGGTTCAGACACTAGTTTTAAAGGGTAGCTCAACACTAAATCACAGTAAAGAAAAACGACTTCTTGGTTGAATCTTTAGAGCGACCAGTCAAAATCCAATCAAAAATGTCACAGCTGCTGATATGTCTTTGCCTCCTGATTACCGACTGTGCTAACAAAGCCTTACTTCACCAGAAATGTTGCAATAAAAGCAAGAGGCAAGAGAGTTTTATTGAAAAGGGGGGCTGTATCTCATACTACAAGATGATACAAGGTAATTTCTCACCTCTCCACTTTTTCCTGATAACAAACTTAACAGAAAACCCATCCTTATTATCCCCCTCAAGGTCAATGCAATTTCAGAGGAGACAGATGAAACAGAGCAGGTGCTGGCCACAGTGATAGTGCCATCCCTCTGAATTTGCAAGTATGGATGACGTCCACTGTTTGTACGGCAAAAATAAGACATGTGGGTTTAAGTGATGAATGACTCCGCAGCTCCTGGTAGAGCAAAATAAAACAGAACCACTTAGCTCTTGTCAAAGCTGTACTACAGACTCTACTGGTGGGGCAACTCTCTTCCAGGAGTCTGAGGATGAATTATGTGTAGGTGTTTGTAGTCTTATTGGTATGAGGGTCCTCCAGAGATGTTGTTGCACATTTTTTAAATTGAATCAAGATATATTAATTTGCTTTTTGATCAGAATCAGCACAGTAGGTCAACAAACCATGAAGATCTTATCCTCACAATGACATTATATTTTCCTCTTCCTCCAGGGTGAAGGCTCCAACTTCCTCCAGCTGGGATCCTCCATTGAGCAGCAGATCAACGGTATGTTCAAGGTGATGGAGGAGTACAACTGGGACAGCTTTGTGGTCATAACCAGCCTCTACCCGGGTTACGAAGCCTACGTGGATTACATCAAGTCCTTTACTGACACCAGCTACTTCATTTGGGATCTGCAGGACGTTTTGACCTTCGACATGTCCGCTGACATCATGAATGACATACGAGCGCGGAGGCTGCTACAACAGATAGATGCCCAGGTACTGCTGGTCTACTGCTCCCACGAAGAGGCCCAGTACCTGTTTTCCATGGCAGGAGAGGTCGGATTGGTGGGGCCAGACTACATCTGGATTATCCCCAGCCTGGCTGTGGGAAACCCAGACAACCCGCCGCCTGACAGCTTCCCGGTGGGGCTCATCAGCATCATTACAGACCGGTGGAGGATGAGCCTGAGGAAAAGGGTGCGAGATGGGGTGGCTATCGTTGTGAAAGGTGTCCAAAGTTTTCAGAAACAAAGAGGCTTCATTCCGGAGGGCCACAGTGACTGCCACAACCCCGTCAAGACATTAGCTACAAATGATACTCTGTTCAGGTAAGCCACAGTGTTGTGAGGCAAGCCTTTAATGGTAACAGAATTATCCTGGCCTTTATTTGTAACATCCAACTCCCGTTTTATTTGCTGTTGATGTGGCTTGTTGTTAATTATCCTTAATATAAAAAATCATATCAGTGATTATTTGGAAAAAAAAACAAAAATAAAAAAAAAAATGTTATAAAAACATTATAGTTTAACTATTTCTTTCCAGAGCCTGTAAGTAAACCACTACTGAGGCTACAAGGTGGCAGATATGCACCTATAACCAGCATTTAACAAAATAAGAAAAATGTTATCAATATCAGTTACCAGACCGGTAAAACCTTTGTGTGTTGTGGCGAGATTAGACAAAGACTACAGTGCTACAGGCCTCAAACTGTGTGGAACAACTTCAAAAAATAAATGAAAATATCGTCATGTGCACAGTCTGCCAGGTAAAGTTCCATCATCTGAGAGAGGGTTGGGATCGATGGACTGGACCTTCTAAAAATGGTTGAATAGTTCCTAGTAAATGTTGAGTATTTTAGATTGAAAAGCCCCATCCCTGGTCTACAAGTTGTATTGATAAGTTCACATTAATATACTTTTCTACAATTCTAATTCAAGCACAACTGAGGAAAGGGAATAGTTTTTGTTTTTTTTTAAATTCAGAAACCATTTGCTGCCACTTCAACACTGTTACAAACATTGAGCTATTTCCAAATGTGACTACAAGTATAAAGCGATTAATCTTCAGACTTTTTAATGAAAAAGTCTGAAAAAGTCTTAAATTTCACTTTAATGAAATTTAAGACTAAATTTATAGTCAAAATACATCAAAAGTGAATATGTACTTTTTTTTTTCAGTGACCCGTGGGCCTAAATTTATGTTGTTATAAGATGGTTTTTAGACATTAGAACAACCATTATGTTAACTATTGTATCTAATCGGATTTTGTACATTTAAAGGGTTAGTCGAACAGTGAAGAAGTTCTAAATCATTCATCACTGCATGGTAATGAGGTTAATTGTGATTCAGTAGTGTCATGCCAGTATAGCCTATCACATCACACCATCTATGTGTAGCAGAGGTAAAAATAGCAACACTGAAAATAGCTAAAATTTTGCAATTATGCGACTAAAAACATTAAACACCCATCCAAACTGGAGGTAATAAGTCATTTTACTTGTCATTTAAAATTTTTTTAAGGACCTGTGGCTACCGTGATAGCCACTGAAACATCAACACTACCTGCACACTAAAGGTCTTATAGTCTCCCAACGAGGACCATCACAGGAAAGTTTGG